>JAINUG010000238.1:1293314-1421157 GCA_029706075.1 Aldrovandia affinis
CTTTGGATAGGAACACTAGACGGTCGAGCAGTAAATCAGTAGAGCTTAAGTAAATCCTGCACTACGATACCTTTGGAAAGGGGCCATGACCCGTGCAGGCTATATCTCATTTGCAATAGGACGGTTGGTATAATGCATAGTTTAAGTCACTAAATGGAAGTCATGCCCGGGGCCTGTGCTGGACGCCCATTGGAATAACACCGAGGCGTCTGTTGGCTACTCCACTCCCTGAGCACGAGGCGAGCTGTGAGACCAACACCCAGCTGGTTTCTGTTGTGAATCACAGCTGAAGTGTGGGGTACGACAATCAGCCGTGGCCCCCGAACAAGGTTTTTACTAAGCCTGCGGGACGGCCGAGAGAGAGACACGAGCGAGTTGCAGGAAATGGTGCAGGGGCTGAAACCATTGTTTCAACACACTGCCGGAATTTCCCTTCATTTCCCTTTTCTACACCAAGGTAAGACAAGGAGGGCGGTGACACAAGTTCAAGCTAAATGTGACACGTCTGTTTTTAACATGTTGGGCAAGGACACGGACGCCCATGCATACTCACACGCACACACAAGCCATTGGACGCGGTCAAGCTACCTTCCTCCCTGCATTGTTTTATTTTTGCATCTGGGGTTTACCCTTGTGTCCATTTTGATTCACTTTTAAAGAAAGGACAAAAAAGGTGTCAAACAGGTTTTGTGTAAACCTTGAAGACACATATCCTCACTTAAAGAAACAACATATTATCCCAAGGGACAGAAGATGGGAATGAGCCATGGAGCCAGTTTCTAGTTTTACAGTCAACTCTGGTGCAGCTAAGAAGTTGTGCACGCAGAACTCAAAACTCATGAATCACCTGGTTACCAAAAGTAAAAATGATGTTTTACCAGAGATGACTCATAAAACTTCCAATATGAATATGACAACTATGACAAACCAAAAAGCACCAGGAAATGATGAGTGCAATTGCAACTGAACACACAGGTGCATATATCTATATTTGTTGTAGAAGTTCAAAGTTCCAGTTGAGGAGGTTTGTTTGAGGAAAATACTTCTCTTAGGAGGTTTAGACTTCCCTGGTGGAGTTACCGCAGAAGCCAAAATGAGGAGTTGGGCAAGGGTGGCTGATGCCACTGGTTGGGGGGTTCATAACGAATACGGAGAGCGCAAAGAAGTGGATTGGGTTTTATTTTCTATGAAAGACAAGATTTAAGGTTTACATTCTCACATCTATGAATCGACAACAAGTGGTCAGCCATCTTAAAGTCACAAATATACCCAAGAAAACACAGGAGCCATTCTTTCAAGAATCCCACTTCTTCAGATCTTAATTCTTGTGGAAAAAAAGGAAGCTACGGACATTTCCAAGGACGTTTTTCATGAACACAAACTTATCTTAACTATTTTCTTAAATTGAAAGTTAAGAGGAAATTGACATATGAGAAATTTCTTCAGAACCTTTTGTGAATGTGACCCATGGCGATTAAAACAATGGTCACAATTAAAAGAGGGCGGCACGGTGGTGCAGTGGATAGCACTGTCGCCTCACAGCAAGAAGGTCTCGGGTTCGAATCCAGGCCGGGGGCCTTTCTGTGTGGAGTTTGCATGTTCTCCCGTGTCCGCGTGGGTTTCCTCCGGGTACTCCGGTTTCTTCCCACAGTCCAAAGACATGCACATTAGGCTAATTGGAGAGTCTAAATTGCCCTGTAGGTATGAGTGTGTGAGTGAATGGTGTATGTAGTGCCCTGCGATGGATTGGCGACCTGTCCAGGGTGTATTCCTGCCTCTCGCCCCAATGCATGCTGGGATAGGCTCCAGCCCCCCCGCGACCCTAACTAGGAATAAGCGGCTGAAGATGAGATGACAATTAAAAGATCCTGAATGTGAGAGGAGAGGAGAGACAGACCACGGTGTGAGAGGAGAGAGGGAGAGACAGACTGCAGTATTAGAGGAGAGGGAGAGACAGACCACAGTGTGAGAGGAGGGGAGGAGACAGGTAAGAGAGTGATAGTGTGGTTTCTGCCTCTCTCTGCAATGGTGTGACAGTACATCAGCAAAAGGCTTTCATTCTTTAATAAATAGTATTCCCTGCAGTCAAGCAACCAGCGCCACGAGTAAACATCCGTGTAATTGCGCATTTTAAACTCCAGTATTACACATACGGAAATTGAAATCTCTTTAAAAAAGGAATTTGGGATAGTTTTACCAGCAAAAGCGTGTATTTAAAAATATACCGTTATCCAGCCAGAAGAAAACTACCAACACAGATGAACCCTGTGTATTTCCCTATTGCTGTGTGGGATGTGATTTGAATGGGATTCATTTAACTCTGAAACCTGCTGCAAGAGGCCTGTAAAAGAAAATTGGCACATTACGCTGGAAGGTATGTAGAGCGAGGGGATATTAACTAGGTTAATCTGCACTGACATGCATCCTGTCTTTTTTTAAATACTCCCAATTTCACCACTTATTTGAGCTATAAAAAGAAACAATAACAATGCAATATAAAAAGAGCCATTCAATTTACAAACGGAGAAAGCGACAAATGGCAAGACCGCTGTGAAACAGCAGTTTTTGTTTATGTCAATGCTGCTTGTGAATTTATGCTCCGTAACAGCACCACCCCCCCTCCATGTTGTTTCTTCCTTGGTTCTTTACCTGGGGTTTAGTATAAAACGAGCACAGTTCTTTTTGGCGACCTATCTGCAATCACCATCTCTTTATAGGGCGCAGGGCGGATGTGGTTAACCTTCCTGTGTTGTTCTCGATGCATATAGTTTCCATTTGCTTGCTGAGAATAAAATCTCAAGTCAAGTCAAGTTGTGCTACATGACATGGTTTTCCACCAGACCAGAGACAGACATTTTGGCTACTCGCCTCCATATGAAAGACATTAGTGCTACTAATGAGTAAAATGTAACCGACAGCAAAATATATATTTTAAAAAACCGAACAGAAATGTTTTTGTTTCAATAAATATTTAAACAAACACGTCTTTCCACTACTGGAAGGGGAATGAATTTAGTGGATAATATGAACATGTTCAGTGCATCACGTTGTTTTATTACTTGACTTCCCAAATGCGTTGCATTGCACCCTGCACTGTTTGGACTTTTGTTTTTATTTTTGTCCAATTAAATATTGCTATCTCCAGCTCGGCTGTTTGAAGTTCATTCTTCTACTTTTGAAGTGCGAGTATTTGTTGCTTTTTCACTCGTTTCATTTGTAACTCACGCGCCCATCCAGCCAGGCTCATTTAAGGCGAGGGCTACTTCCCTGCTGGTTCTGTAACATTGCTTTTAACAGGTAGCCTAATATTCTACCGCTTCCTCCGGTTCTAACAAGGTGCATGAAAAAATTTTTTTTAACAATAAAGACATTTTTTGAATGTTACTTCTCTCCAAGAGCGGGTAAAATTATAATATCCAGACATTGCTTTTAATGTTTTTTCCTATTCTGTGACCTAATGTGCTTAACTGATAAAGGGTAGCAGTGACACACCAGGGATTCAACCCAGTCTCAAGAGTGTAGGGTCTTCGGTTAGCATAACGGTCTAAGCATTCGCTCAGAATGCAAGTTGCGCACCGCAATATCCAGTCCGAGCTCTGGCCAGGAGCCCTGATCGGAGGCGGCGATTGGCTGTCCATTGTCAGGTAACGGGAGGTGGGCGTATTCGAAATAAAGACAATAAAAATGTCCATATAGGGCTGGCATTTATATCAACATATTTCACTGTGTTCCAAATATAAAATGCATTGCCTAATTTGTGACATGAATGGAAACCACCTAGAAATAACCCTACTTTCACATACACAATAAAAAACATCCAGTGACGTGTGATGTTATATTAACATAAGACATTAGGGCAAGTTACCCTCGAAATACTGCACTGAACAGAACAATAACTACAAAATTAGCCTGCTAACTTGGAGTTTGGGCATCAAGGGGCCAGCTAACATGAAGGAGCAAGATCTATTTCCCTGCCAAGCTACGTGTAAAGGACATTAACACTTTCTAACAAAAAAAGTGAATGTATTCAGAAAGTTAATGCTCAAAAGTACTCCGGAGAGTGCATGTGGCATGCCTCTGATCACATGACCTTTATTTGCAAAAGGATGAATGGAAATTTCCATAATTCAGCGAGAAGGAAGAACTCCTTCTGACCTGCGGCCATTATTCCACTGTTTTTTTTGGGGAAAAGGGGATTAATCTAGCTAAGGGAATGGGACTTAGGATTCCAAGTTACCACAAGGGATGTATTTGGGAACATTTGCCTGGATACAGCTCCACCCCAGCATTGAACCACTCAAGTCATTTCAGTTGATTCTGGCACCAACCAGGAGGAGGACAAACTACAATAAAGCCGTGACTTTGTCCAAAATATGAGCCGGTCGGTCTTCATTGGCGAACAAAAAAAGTGCAAAATAAGATGTCATTCAAAAGTGAAACTTAGAGCATCGATGTTTTCAGTGCTGAGCGTTTTTTTTATTTTTTAACGCAATGCATCGACAGTGGTGTCCACCTCGTTCCCATCCACAGTGGACAGAAAGCATGTGATTCCCCCCCCCCGCCCCGCCCCCTTGTGTAAGCCTGCTTTGTGTCACAGTGGCTCGCCCCGAGACCTGGACAATTACACTGCGCGTAATGTTATACGCTGGATCCGCTGCGCTGCTGGCAGGCGTCTCTGGCTCGGAGCGTGTTCCGTACCCGCCCGTCACCGACTAACACCAAGGTCTGTCACTTCGGCTCCGTTGCCAGGTTACGCAATTCCACTGCGCCAGGTGCTCTTCCCAACAGGGCCTTTAACTTTCGGCGCTGAGACACCTTAAAGGCCCAGGGCCAGCGAGAGCGCGAGAGTGACAGCTGTGCAGCGGAGCGGAGGGCAACCGCAGGGTCCGGGAAGAGCGGGCGCACTCACGCCGCCCCTTCAACACGGTTCTCTACAGCGCAACGCTCGTTACACACACACACTTCTGCAGGTAATTCCCACGCACAAGTCTGGGAACCCCCTCGATCCAGTCACCTCGTTATCGCCAATTTGTCACGCTCCAGCTTAAATGCAAGAGGAAGGGCTTCGGTTAGCATTGTGCGGGTAGGCTGCATCAGGGACGGTCCTTTCCGTTCATCCGTTTATTTTCGGCACAAGCTGACATCAGCAAGTGTGATCGTCAGCCTCAGGTCCCCTCTGTCAGCGAAAACGGTGGTGGTGGGCTGGCCAGAGTGTGGGCGGGCCAGAGTGCGGGCCATTTTTGCACGTTCAAGGTTTCCCTTTTAGACCACCGGAAGGGGAGGACACGCCCGCAAACTGGGCCATTGATCGATGCCATACCCGCGCACAATTCAATACTGCTGGCCAGTAAAACAGAAAACAACGCAATCCAGACCCTACACGCAGAAGTGGGGATGTGTAATATTATCATCTTATTCAGAGGTCTGTGAATGTACAAGTCTCGAAATTCTAATTCATTTGAACCATTTTATAAACCAATTCTAATGGAATCACTCTTCTCCTTTAAAGACAAGTGCTAGATTTTCAGGACAAATCTGATACTTGAAAGTAGTATAAATGAAAGGAGGTTACATTAATGTTATAGATGCCTTCGTCAGACCGCGTGTAGGGGACAGTTCTTGGCATCACACTGAAAGAGAGACACAGAAGCACTTGGGAAAGCAAAGAGAAGAACAACCCGACTCATTCCAGGTATCAAATTCAATGAGAATGAAGAACGATACTTAATCTCTTCAGGCTCAGCAAAGGGAGACTAAAGGAGGTTTGATTGAGGTCTGTTACATTTTGAAATGGATTACCAAAATGGACTACAGAACATATTTCAGGTTGAGTTCTGTCAGCAGGACAGGAGGGCATAGGCTGAAATCAGTTCAAGGTAAATGACACACCGATATCAGGAAGTATTTCTTTACACAGAGTTGTCAATGCGTAGAACAGCTTTCCAGGCCACGCAGCAGAAGCATTAAAACGTGGAGAGGTCGAGATCAGGCTTGACGCAGTACTAGACACTCTCTGGACAGTGGGCAAACCATGAGGCCTGACTGGCCTGCTTTCATCCTCAAACACTCTTATGCTCGACGTTCACACTTTCTCCTTGAAAGGGCCAAGCTCCCATTTAGAAATCCTACAGTGCAGACTAACGAGCAAGCTGTTCTTTTACGAGGAGGTGTCAGCCGTCTCCTCTAGGCAGCGTCGCGATCATTACGCCCCATGCCAAATCCATAGCCTACACCTTTTCCATAAGATCATACCGAAAGGAGGGGGAAAAAGTGTGAATCGAAATTCTCTACCAACATACTTACATAAACGTCATGGTGATAAAAATGTGAAATGGTATCTAGATGTGCAACACCCTCCTGGCAGTGCCATTCGGTGTTCGATAAACGTGTGCCAAAACCACAGCACTTCACACCTCTTCTGCACACCTACTGATGCAGGCAAATGTCATAGAGCAGAAATTATTCTTTCTGGGTGAATTTTCCACTTGCCTACTTTAACCTAAATAAATATAATATAATGGTTTGCTTGGTTTGGCTGTACCAAAATGTAAGGCTGGGATGAATTACCGCGCGTACAAAAGATAAATGTAATAGACAAGGAGACGTGGATATGGACGCCACTTAGCTGAAAAAGCCAAATATCCAGTGAGCGCTCCACTAACACATTCTTACAACTTCCTGACAGTTTTTACAGAATGATCCACTCAACCCATTAGAGGGCAAGGTAAATGGCAATAAATACAGTAAATAAATACAAAGCCATTCTAAGAGATCGCCTTCAACCGATGGTGAAGCATTTCTATCCTGATGGGAGTGGTCTCCCTCCAGGATGACAATGCCCCATCCACAGGGCACGAGTGGTCACCGAATGGCTTGATGAGCCTGAAAATGATGCAAGTCATATGCAATGGCCTTCTCGGTCACCAGATCTCAACCCAATTGAACACTTATGGGAGATTCTGGTGCAGCGTTGCTGAAACAGCGTTTTCCACCACCATGAGCAAAACACCAAATTAAGCAATTTCTCATGAACAAATGGTGTTGCATCCCTCCAATAAAGTTCCACACTATGCCAAGGTGCACCAAAGCTGTTCTGGTGGCTTGTGATGGCCCAATGCCCTAGTAAGACACTTTATGTTAGTGTTTCCTTTATATTGGCAGTTACCTGTACATATTATATTATGTTAAAAAGGTATACAGGTTAATGTGAACAGAACAGAAATAAAAGGTTAATTTTACATGAAGGCATGATTTATGATTTATGATTCATGATGAATATAATAATCATTTTCATCAACTACCTTGGTCCAACTACCTTGAGTCCCCACATGGAAATAAACTTACACATGAACATGATTTATGATTTATGATTCATGATGATCTCTGGATAGGCATAAAGGATTTACCATGATTTATGATTTATGAATACCCCTCAAAAATGCAATCATGCAATCAGGAATCAGATTTAAAACACTTTCAAGAAAGTAGAAATATCACAGATACATGTGACATCCATTTGTCTGTAAAACAAAAGATTTATCTGAACCAGTTTCCAAAACGGTTTAATTTAACGGTTCTGAAGGAAGCCAAAAGCATAGTCAGTTTACTTTGTAGCAGAGATAAAAAATAAAAAAAGATCCTGGCAAGAGAAAGGCCTACACAGATGTAGCTACATAAGTGATTCCGTATTTCAAACAGCTTATTTTTACGGAAATAGAGGCCGAGCATTGAAACTGCGCTCCCCGAACTCTGCCTCAGTCCACGGCCAAGGCGCCGTTTCATTGGTCGACGGCGAGATCGCAGCTTCAATCACGCGCTTCTCATGGAAGTCCTATCCGGAAGCCATCTCACACAGTCCTGGGCACTGCCACGTGTGTGGCTCCTCTGCCACATCTCTGAGCCCCTCGGGCCTCAACAGAGCATCGGCACGGAGCTTCTCCGGCGGCGGTCACGCGCTAGCGATTTAATCCCCTTTTACTTCAGTCGAAGGTCGGCGCTCTAATGCGCGTGTTCGGGGCACAGAGAGCGCTGCCACGGCGAGGTACACATCTCCGTAAACGTTATAACGGAGGAGGCTCCGGCAGCTGCTGTTTTCGGACAGCTGCTGAGAGCGCTCGTGTGACCGCGCATTCCTCCTCTCTCCATTCCGCAACTGCTGGACCGCAGAAAACTTGTTAGCCATTATTTAACAGAACAAAATAGTTTCAATGTGGTTCAAACACACCAGCTCTGGAATGTTTTCAAACAAGTACATGCAACGTGTCTTGATAAACAAGTCTTGAACCAAGAACAATTTGAAAGCTGGTGCTCAGCATGTGTGTGTGTGTGTGTGTATATATATATTTATATATATATACACTATGACATATGACCTTATGCAGCCACAAGCCTGTCCTAAACTCTCAACACTAAAAAAACATTACATGGAAATGCACATGATACCATTATGAAGGTTGCTTACATAATATATTGACAAAGAGAACTTTGTTGTCCCCATTCTTTGCCAAAGATCTATGGGGCACGCTGTGCTTTTGAATACAGAGTGCTATTTTCAGTGTAACTCATCAAGGGGAAATCAATACAGTGACGCACAACTTGGACTATTAACAATCTCTGTTTCTTTAATGATATGTAGATAAATTATATACGACATATAGCAATCCGCCCACACACTAAAGTTTAATTGGTACAGTTGTGATGATAAATTATTGCTGTATTTTGTACCCGACAAGTGGTGATTTCCTATGGTCCCTAATGTCATCCTAACCAAGGAAATGCCATAAAAAAACAAAAACAACACTTCCCAATACCAACAAAAATGTTTTGTTTTTCTCCTGATTTCATGTTTTGCGTGCTTTTATTAAACTAACTACTGCTGTCCCAATGTTAGCACATCACCATTCCTTAATTCCGCCATGTTCATTTAGCAAAAGCATTTACCCGCAACATCGAAAAACAGCATTAAATACTTGTACAATCAAACATTTGGTTTGTACAGACTCTGAAAATAATTGACATGTTTCCCCAGTTTTATAGACACAGAGTACCCCCAGAGCTACCCTTGATTAGGAACCTGCAATGCAATGGAACTTTCTGTTCCACTTTGCCTGTCGTGTAACAACTCCATCCTGGGTTGAATGGGGGGGGGGGTTTCTCCTGCCAGACACTTGTGCAGGGGCAGCCGCCCACCAAACGTGGTGAATTCCCACATGGCTCCTCATTAAATCAATAGCTGGGGCACTAACAGAGCAGGAGTGGAACATATGGTCAGATCCCGGCCATCGGCCCGCACTGCCATAACTAAAAGCCGTCGGCGCTACGGTTGTAGTGTGTGGGCTCCTCCCCCGAGCAGCAGTTTGTTACGGATCGCATCGGGACAACCTGAGACAACAATCGGGAGACGGCAGACGGTGTGCGACATTTCCTCCGGTGTCTACGTTGCTTTCGCTCTGACGTTCGGCTCATCCGTACTCCTCAGGTCAGACGAGCTACTCCTCGTCCGGGAGATTGATTCCTCAGCTTCTCCTCAGTCAGCCATGCGGGGCGCGCTATACATCAACTTTATGGCTGCTCAAACGGGCTGATGTAATCAGCCATTATACCAGGGAGAGGTTTTATCTGAGCGGCGGTTCAAAGGTAAACTGCACTGTATTGAACTGAAGCAACCAACAGATTGAATCAAGCAACCAACAGATTTTTTTCCCCCCCTCTCTAGATCTTCATTTAGGGTTGACACAGACGTGACACTAATGGGACAGGACAGTTTTGTCTGACTAGAAGCTACAATGTTAGGACATGTAGAATCTCTCTTGAAGTATAACTTCATTACAAATGTAAAATGTCATCCAGTATGTTCTTTGCCGTTTGGATGGTAAGCTTAATGCGAAGCAAGGAACTTATTTCACAGAAGAGAAATCTTCATTTTCTTTCAGAAGAAGGTTATGTTCGGACATCAACATGTGTCATAGCCTGTCTAATGACAGAGCAATGATTTTCTGTAAAAATATGTTTTTTGTCTAATCTCCATTAACTTTCAAAGAATACACAGGTGGCTGTCCTAAACCACTAATGCAAGGTCCATGCGGTCAGATACAAACTAGCTCAGTATGCAAAGGTGAGACTATATCTACAACTTACCTAAATGTTTGGAGTGTGTATTTATTTATGTAATCAGAAATAATGTATAAAGAACGAGTAAAAGCAATGCTATTTATCTGAACAAAGAATGGGACATGGCACAAGAAAGTTTTGGCCTAGTGATCAGGTTATATACAGAACAACAACTACAAACAAGACAGCATGGTAAAGTTGAGGGAAAAAGTATTACATTTGAGGATTTACTATGACCTAAAACTCATAATCCACTCATTCCAGTCAGCTGCAGATAATGCGCACACATTCAGTGTAAAAAAAACAACAACAACATTTTCCTCTCTTTATTTTTGTAACTTTCACTCAACTTTCTTGATTTTCACTACAACAACAAAAGTGGCCCAAATTTGCTCTTGAGGAAACGCACTAATTCCTTGTTCCTCTTCCCTTTGCCGTAATTTCCCACTGCAAATCCGTTCAAGCGCAGATTCTGCTTTCGCAGTGCAGAGCGCTGTTCAAAGAAATGGAACAAACATGTACTCTAGGACGAAGTGGACACGATGGCAGCGAACCGGGCCATCGTTTACGTCCCCCCTCATCCCTCCGCGCCGATAATACGGTGGAGAGGAACGCTGTGTTTACGATGGCCGGCCATTTTGAGCGGCGTACAGATTAGAGGCTAATTTGGAGCCCGTTGCTGAACCATTTGAGGGTGTCAGACGAGCCGAGGCCCGTTGAAAGGAGCGATTGTCAACGCCCTCCCCCCTGACTTCAGAATACGTCCATCGATGTGTAAAGTCATTAGTCTGCCTGGGCCAGTTTAAGGCCTACGCTGAATACTTTGCACAATATACCTGTCAGGCCTCTCACCAGGGTGTGCAGTAAGTCTAAGCTCGACAAAGGAGCTGGGCAGTCCCCATTGTCTGAGACTCAGACGCCGGCGAAAGAGCCTTCTCGCGATGGCCAATAAAAAGCCAGCGGAGTGACGCTTCGCTGTAATGAGTGCATTTTATTCAGCACTGTGCTGCAGTGCAGGGGAGTGTCTGCGAGACCACGTGCGGAAACGCAGCCTGACAAGGGTTTTTAAAAACAACATTACTCTATTTTGTACGTATAGAGTCAACGTTAAAAAAAAAAGCATGCCAAATTCCTTAGCATCACCGTGGAGAAGATTTTTTTTCTAAGAGGGTGACAAACAGGTTTTCGGTCGACGTAGACACACTGCACGTGCTGGGAAGGTTTCAACAAACAGTCACAGTGCTTTACATTGAAAGCTCTGTCCCTGCCTCGCTGGATTGAGCACTCTACCATCAGAACTCCATGTTAAACACTCAACTTAAATATTGTCTGTCTGACTCAGGAAGGGAGTTAGGAATATCCCCAGTGATAAACGATCTCTGGTTTCCTTGTGTCTGCAGGCTCAACACTGGGTGGGGTTAGTCACACACACACATGTACAAACATACAAACACACGCACACACAGGCACACACACACACACACACATGTACAAATGTACACAGAAGTACAAACATACAGACACAGAAACACACACACACGCACACACACACACACACACACACACACACACACGCAGTAGAAACAACCCCTTCCGGGCCCCTCCCGCTCTCAGAAAAGGAGGCCAGTGCCACTCGGCAGTCTATACAGCAGAGCAGGATACCGCAGACCTTCAGCCGCCTTCACCAAAGAGGTGCGGCTGAGGCCTTTACGCAATCACAGTGCGGTTCCCTGATTACAACAAACAAACAAACAAACAAACAAACAAACAAAACAACACAATTCTCGGATCACCCGTTTATTTCTCCATTTTAAACCAGAACGTAAAAAAAACTGGTCTGTGTTCAGTGCCGCAAATATCTCAGGAAGGTGTCTTGAGGAGGGGAACACGCAGAGGGCAGGGGAGAGGACGACCGCGCCCCGGTGAAGATGGAAAACCCTCAGACTCGACTTCCTGCCTCCCCCTCGTGGGTCCCCGCGCCGGGCCTGTGTTGACTGGCGGGATTACGCCGAAATCACCGTGGCCCGATCCTTCATGTGACCATCCCGTCCCCGATCCCCTCCGAAACGGGGTCTGCCTCCAGGTTTCCAAAAACATCTTTCCTAAGGAGCCTAAGGAGACGCGGTGGGGCGGCAGGGATATCAGTTACTTCATTTAATACCCTGAGCACTGCTGAGGCGGGGAGAGCACTTTTCATGTTGCCGGGAAGTCTTGGCGGGGTGGCTCCTGAAAGCTAAGGCGCCGGGCCCTTTGATGTTCCCCACGCTGACGCTTCCGACCGGCTAATGTGCTCCGACGCCGTTACGTGCCGCCGTCTTGTTCCTCGTTTTCCGTCAACCGGTTCCCGGCAGTGTGACTGCCTGGGCGGGATGGGAGCGGTCAAAAGGGGGGGCGCGAGAAAACCAAACGCCCTCAGAGAGACCCTCTGCACGACATCTCGTGAAGAGGACAGAGATGAAACCAGCAAGGCCTGCCAGCTCAGGCCGAAGAGGAGAAACGGCATCCATAGTGGTTGGGGCCTGGTGCGTCAGGCACTGTTGGTTAATACGGACCGAATTCATTCATACTGTGGATTATTTCCTTTCAACGTGGCGGCGGAGTTATTTTGTGATGTAACCCTGCGGGTCAGGAGGAAGTGGTGCTATCGGGGAGGGGGGAGGGGAAGGGGGCAATCCTCCGTGCTTCCAGCTCTGTAAGGAACTCCTTCATTAAAATAACATGGTGCGCGGAGACGCGCGTGGATGAAAAACGCAAACAGATGTGTCAACAGAACGAGCTGCAGCTAAAATAGTTTGCCCGCAGCCATCAGCACGTCTCGTTTAATCCCAGAGCAGGGGGAGGGAGGGAGCACCCCGCCCCTTTGATCCGCTCTCGGCCTGACAGAAAACAACGATGCACTTTAAAAGTACCAATAAAGCTGAAGGTCACTTGGCCATTTGGAAATGAAATGTGAATCTCACTTTTTTTTTTTCTCTTTCCAAGGGGGTGTGGACACCGTGGCGTGCCGTCCTTTTAAGCAGTCAGCAGGAAGGGAGTACAGAGGTCAACAGTGCTTTCACACAGCGCATTATGTCTTAATCTGTTTCAGCGGCCCACATACAAGCCCTCTAATGCAAATATGACGACTATATCTGTATTTAATAACGAGAATAAGTATTTAGGGAGCCCATGAGTGTCAGGGGTCAGAGGTAGGAGGTCTCAGCATTAAACAGCCGACTGGAATAAATGAATCATTTTCAGTATCGTAGACGGTTTTCCCTTCGAATGCGTGGCAGGGGGTGGGCCGGTTTCCAGCGAGTGGTCACACCGCTGTGAGAGTGGCCGTGATTATTTGAACAGGACATGACTAACCTTGCATCACGACCCGACGCTTCCCCTTTAAATGGTCTCGGCCAGTGTGGCGCACGCTCATTTGCCGACAACCAAAACAACGACGATCTTATTTTCCAGTTCGACGAACTCCATGCCCTGAGCGCCGGAGTCGGTTCATTACGGTCATCCTCAGGGCCCGTAATGTTTTGTTGGGGGGAAAATAATATGATACGGAATATGGAAGGATATGGAAGATAAAATACGCAACTGCTCCCTGGGGTCACCCACAGTGTGCCCAAAATGTGTCCCCTTTCTGTCTGCGCGGTCTGCGCGATGGCTCGCACGAGCAGTGTGAAACAGGAAAGGGAGACTTCAGGACTTGACAGGCTTTGCCTTGGCCACTTTTATTTTCCAAAACAGAGAACAAGAAGGAACTTTGAAAATAAATGACCTCATTGGCTAAATGAAAGATGCCCACTGTGAAGCAGTCTTTACTGAAAAGAAGCACACACAAAAAAACACTTCCACTTCCGTTAAAAGAGAACATGCCAGTTGCTTGTTGTGTCGCTTGAAGCTGATATGCAAATTATACTTTTATGAAAATACAACATTGAATATAAAACCCAATGACATAAAAAGTACCAAATTGACATCATTTATTGGTGGGAATACTGTGTCTATTGACTACTTTATTTTTCCATTCATTTCTCTCACCGGAGTTAGAAAAATCACTTTCCAGGAGGCATCAACATGAACGGAATTCAT
The DNA here is from genome assembly GCA_029706075.1 of Aldrovandia affinis. Lineage (NCBI taxonomy): Eukaryota > Metazoa > Chordata > Actinopteri > Notacanthiformes > Halosauridae > Aldrovandia > Aldrovandia affinis. The sequence goes on from JAINUG010000238.1 coordinate 1,307,502, forward strand.
AATTTTAAGGGCTTATTTGCATCATAAGAGCTAAGAAACAAATAATAAACACATCATCCGAAGTGTTAAACTGCTACAGATGTGCAGTTAGCCCAAGATGGTCTGTCAGCCTCTTGCATGCAAAAGTGTGTGACAAAACTGGCAAACAAAGCACAACCAACCACACCTGAAAAAGCTTGCCTTGCCTTGCGACTAACGTTTCAGATTTGCTGCAGCCACGCTTGTACAAATTCGCCAAACTGCAAACTTTCTGTGCCCACGTTTTCCCCAAGATTTTCAAAATCACCATTGACACACTTTGAGTTTTGAAAAACAAACATAATTCAAATAAAACATTTTTAAAAAACATGAATTAAGAAACTGGAATCTCAAAATAAGCTCATTCCCGTGACTGACGTGTATTTGTAGGTTTGTGAGCAGCCGTGTGAGAGCCGTCCAGGTACAGTAGGGGCACATATAGATTCGATTATTTTCACCACAAAGAAACCAGTTAGTCTTGTCATGGTTGATCTGGAAAGAGAAAGCGCTTGGGCCTTGGGCGCAGAGGATTAGATACGTACTACAAGGACAAAGAGCTAAAGAAAGGCCTGGTAAAGTCAGGCCACAAACAGAGGAGAAAAGCCACTCTCACCCTCGGGTTAGTAATACGGGACCCTCCCCTCATTACAGTCCCACATGACTTACACCCAAGGCCCTTTTTAGAACCTCCTCGTGTTGTAATGTATCTCCAAACAGCTTTGCCGTAAAATACATTGCTTAGAAAAACAAAAGCCACCCCCAGAGCAGGACTATTCACTGTAACATCCTTTCACAGAAACACTAAAATCCACTTACACTAGAAACCCCCCCCAACAAAAAAGAGCACTTTCCATTTAGAGTAGTTTGATTAGACTTTTTTTTTTTTTTTTACTAAACAGTACTTCCTCCCGGTCCCAGTTTACAACCGTAAACACAGTCTGTCTGTGGTGAATTCCTCACCAGCGGTGGCCAGCTGGGGCGCGGGAGCCCATCTGGCCCGTGAGCAGTAATTAAAGTGACGGTGCTTACCTCTCGTTTCAGTGTATCAGGATCTTTATTTACTCCACATTGCTCTTTGTGAACAGCAAAAACAGAGGCCCTGCAGGGAAGGGGGAAAAAACAACAACAAAAAAAACGGGTTAATTATTCATCGCTGCTTTCAATAAAACATGAATATCAACCGTGTGCGAGTGAAAGCTGTTTCACACTCCGCTCTGAAAATAGGTCTTGCGACTCCCCCCCGTACCATGCACAAGGAAGTCGCGACAAACTGAACAGTCCCGCTGAACGGTGACCTCAATATCCGTCGCTCTGTAAACCATGGGTTCCGAACAAGGCAGGTCGAAACCAAACGCTCGCGCAAACCTTAGCGGTAAAGAATGACGCGCAACGGCCTTATTTGTTTTGTGAGCGCGTGCACCTCGGGTTTGATTTGCGCTTTCCTTTTGGCAGGCGGTACCACGTGGAGGTCAAGAGAGAGCACTTCGCAAATGCATACTTCACGTTTGTTCCAGGAACTTCTGGAATGGGTACAGAAAGACATTTTAGGCGTACAAAGCTGAGGATGATATGAACCAGGCGAGAACCGACAGCTAGTCTCGAGGCATCAACATCAAACAGACGAGATAAAGGGATGTGCTCAGGTCAAGCCCCCAGCCCCCCTTGTTCACTTAGGTCTAATGTTCCACGAGGTACACGGTGCCCAGAAAAGGCTGGGAAAACGTCAGACTGAGAACATGAATACATTGGAGCCATGGTAAAATCGCGGAATCTAGCTCAAATCTCCTGGACATTTGTAATGACATGGATTTAGACGTTCCAGGTTCTGAGGATGAAGCAGCCTAAAATATCAGGATGTGCACCTCAGCACAGTATGAGATGTGGATGAAAAAAGGGAGTAACAGAGAAACAGCGGACTCAAGATGTCAGAAGTCTGGCTTCCCCCCCACATTCTCTCACTGTCTTTCCTTTTCCATTTCATTCACACCACACTTTCAACATAACGTTACAGGTACAAGTATGAATATAGAAAAACCAGCAAGAAAATATGACAAGAAGTGATCACTTTGTGTGTAGATTTCCTATGTGCACATCAAACATAAGGACTAGCATGCGTAGGATATATTTCTTCTACCACTCCATAAACTCATTTCCCAAACCACAAACTTTACATACCAATTTAGAGCTAAAAAAAGTAGCATCACAGCCCTCTACGTGAAGACACGATGGCAGTCACAGACATAGCAGGAGTGGTCGGTGACAGCCCATTTAGATTGAGACGGAACAGCCTTTGTAAGTGACACCTCTGTGGCAAAATTTCAAATTAAATTAGCATGAAGACTACATTGTACAAGGAAATTGTCCTTTTAAACGGCGCATAAATTAAGTAAAGAAATGAAGTGGAGAAACAAAAGTTCCACATTTAATAAACTGAACGAGGACAGAGCTGCAGTTGTTTACTGTCCAACTGTAAAACAACATGTCCAACTGTCACGTTGAGTCGCACAGGAAAATAAATAAATAAATGAGCGAATCCTTTAAACAAGAGTGTCAGTGTTCCCAAAGCCAAATCTTTTAATAACCAACAATCATGAATTTTTTTGCACTCTCTTCATTTAATATAGTGGTGTAATTTCACATAGCCGACTTGCTTGTTTGTGACAGCAAACTTTACTGCAGCCGTCGAGTTCGGTTTGAGTATGCGCTGTGGTGAAGGGTGGCACTTGAGAAATTAAATGCTTTCTGAATCTGACCTCCCACGCACGATCATCTTAAGAAGAGCTAGCCTATAAAGCACATCTCCATATATGCTAGTTATTAGCAAGCGTCATTTCACAGCAGCCCTTTTCAAACAAAAAAATCTAATTCAGACGGTATATAAAACACACACCAGCGAACTCAAGGGCTTAAAGCTAGTGTCCCCCCACACATCTACGCACGTGTGCGCGCACAAACAATCAGATCAAGCTCTGCACCATGGGGCGATTGGGCTTTCTGCTCAGCTGCACCTTGCCTGTGGAACTCTCTCCACGACCACCTGAGGGAACCACAGAATCTGGGCACTTTTAAATCCCAGGCCTAAAAACCTTCCTTTTTAACAAGGCCTTTTCTTAACTTGGGGTTTGTTTTTATGCAGCGTTGTGTTTGTCTTCTTTGTGTTGTGCTTTTGTAGCAGTTTGAGATTTACCTATAATGAAAAGTGCATTATAAATAAAATCTATTATTATTTCAATTATGTCCTTCAAGAACATGTTGTACAAGCAGAGAGCATTCCCATAAAAAACGGAATCAGATTAAATGACAAAAGATAACATTAAAGATGTTTTGGCCTAAGTATATTAGCTAGTATATTATAGTCCCTTAAATAAGGATGTTTCTTGAATTGGCCTACTCAGTCATGGGCCCTCAAATTGCACTTGGGGCAGTTAGTTAAAGAGTGTTCAGAGGAAAATAGGTTTTGGACATTCTGGCCTCCATGTTAGAAACTGCCTTCAGTGTACATATTTTCAAGTCAAAACAAATGATATTTAAAGCTGGTTACTGATGGGAGGTACCTAATACTATTTGACATTACTGCACACACTGAGTGGAAATGTAGGATTAACATTCTTCAATGATGAGGGTGGAGGTTTCTAACAAGCTATATTCTGTGATGAGAAAATTGCCAAAAGAAATTGTGTAAAATAAGGATACTTTAACTGTAAATCTACAATTATGTTTATAATAGCTCCATATTGAACTATGGAGTGAAGTCCTACTTTACTAGAAGATATTTTTAGAACGATGAAGATGCTGTGTTTTAGCCCAAACTGTGTTAAAACCGAAATAGAACTTTTTTAAATTTTCACATCACAGATTTTGCAGTGTGTGTTGTTTGTGTCTGAATGTCCATGTATATTCATATTGTTTCAAAGCTGAGTGGGACGCCACTTTAAACAAGAAGAGCATTGAACGAGAACAAGGCACTCACGTTTGATTACGATCACAACCAAGAAATCAGCATCTTCGTAGAACAAGCTGAATCATTCACAAATTAATCTCCAAATCCCATTTAAGGAGACAGGCCAAAACATGTTGGCGTCATTCATAAATTCTGCGGTATGCTCTGGAAGGTGTTATTTGTCTAAATAATACATAATAAGGCGAGCAGAAAAAACAAGAAATTCATATTTATTCCGATTTTTGGATTAAATTGGGAGGAGGAACAATAACACCATATCCATCCGCGCTAAGGCAGGGAAATGTGATTTTCTGCCCCCCAACAAAAGAAAATTGCCACATGTTTCGGGCCTTCTTCCCCAAGCTGTGAGCTCCCAGCACGCTTTGCTCTCCATGAGGGGAGCCCGGGGGCAACGCTGGGCTCCTTTTCATCCGTTGCCCCTCCAATAAAAGATAATGGGGATAAGGGCTGTGCGTGGAGAGCCGTTCAGTGACATGGGGGTGGTCACATGACCCTCTTGGCACAATGAGCACAGTCATCTTATTCCTATTTACTGGCCCAAATGAACAGCCTCCAGAACTACTGCTGGGCAGACAAAGCTAGCATGTGACACAGAGGGTCCACTGTGAGCCACACAGTACAGTACACAGAGACTCCTACAATCTCAGCCTGGGAGGAGATTTCCCCTGCCTCTTTGTCCTGACACTTCCCCTACATACATTACAAAGACAGATGAGGCTTGTTCCCACCTGCACTAGGTGTTACACAGCCCACTTGGCGTCGTGAAGAGGAAGCGTTACCTTCTGACAGTGGGAATCATTTGCACAGGTAACTCCAGGAAAAATGGTTGGATTTTCATTATGTTACATTTTACACATTTAGCAGACACTCTTATCCAGAGCGACATACAATCCAACACAGCTGGAAATGTACTAAAGCAACTCAGGTTCAGGACCTTGTTCAAGTGTACAATGGCAGTGCCCCATCTGGGAATTGACCCTGCTACCTTTGCGTTACAAGCCCAGTTCCCGAACCATTATACTACCACGGCCGCTGTTGTAACTTTGGTCTCTTAACTCCTAATGAGTCAAGTATTGATTCAGGCATGGCGATAGGATACCATCTGATGAGGAGGGCCATGGAATGCCTTGACCCTTCATTCTGAATACTAAATGCACACTCCAGCTCTTCTGTGCTTATTCTGTGACTAGTGCAGGGTGTACTGACTCTTTGATCTGTTCTGCACAGCATCTACAGTGATGTTACAGAAGCAAGGAAACACCCAACCGAGTTGTGTTCCACATTGCCTCTCATTTTCATTACACTGATCATTCGAGAGCAAGTGCGGGGCTCTGTCATTTTCCACACGTATCCTACAGTTATCTCATCTGGTCGCTCTTTAGCTCGCTCTGTCCCCTTTCTGTCGCAGACGGATCATACGGACTAAAAGCCCTGGGGTCCGCAGGAGCCACGTTCTGGAAGACGCCACAGAGCCGCCTTGTTCTCCCGCTCCGCACGGTACGGGGGGCGAGTACAGCGTCACAGGCAGGGTAGCGTGGAGATCTCTCCGTGCTGACAGTGCGAGGCTGTGTCGAGCGACGCGCGCATCATCACTGTACTGAGCCGTCATGTTTACCAGCGCGGCGCCGGCGCGGCCAAGCCAAACCGGACCAGGGCGGACGGACATCCTTCACTGCAGCTCTCTCTCCCCAAAGACAGACAAACAGGGCTGGGTGAGAGACTGGCGGATTGCCTTCACTACTGATTGAGAGTGAGCAGTGACACTCAGTGCTACGTACCACTGTATTTGCAATTACCACACCCAAACTCTACCTCATTAAAAAGGCTGCAGCAAACGTCCTGAAAAGGGGATCACTGTGACCTTACAGTAAGCCACGGGTTATGAACTCAATGGGGGCTGCTTTGATGTGACCAAAAAACATGCTTAATCCCCTACAATAAAAAAACCCTCACAAATACCTGTATTTAGAATGGGAAGGTGAAAGTGAAAGTGCACCATGTTCACGAGGAGGGTCTGTGTGTCCGATATGCTTATTTTTTCGATATACAAAAATAAAAAAATAATGATGTGATTTTAAAAATATGTCTTCATGTTCTAGAGCAGGTCCTTTTGAAATATTCTGGCCTTGTTTCTCCAGCAATTAATGAGAGGGTGTGAAGTGGTTTATCTTCATTGACATTCAACTAAGCTAAAACAAAGGTAAAAAAAGGTCAATATTTCTGTATTCGGCAAGAATGTTGAGGAATTGTAATGTGGGGAACTTAATGTGGGAGGCTTAGGCTGTGTGTGCCTGGATTTCAATGCCAGGGTGAGCAATTGCTTCCTTTGTCAGCCTCGGACAGCTGCATCAGCACTGCAGAGAAGTTACGTTCTAGAGTCAACCGAGTCGGAGCGTGTTGCACGGAGGGCACCAAGGCACAGCCCAAGAAATTACATAAGCCTATAGATTTACAGGTTATTACTGCTGATCTGTACCAATACTATTTTCTCTCAGAATCCAAGCTGGAGAGAATTGAAAGTGAACCTGCTCTTCCTCCAAGATGGCCTTTATTCACAAAGTCCTGAAACCCTTCTTAAGATGGCGAGTACCTCTCCGTCTCTCCGTCACAGACTCTACTTCTTCCTTGTTTACTCGTCAGCCAATTCATTTTGTTGAAATGCACCCATTACCGTTGAAAGCCTAATCACTCTACGTTTCATGCAGAGCAAAATGCAGCACCTGCATCAATATTGATCGGGAGTAGGTCACCACTCGCATTCAGGAATGATTGATCCCATGGCAACGGTCTTATAGTGGCTACAAGAGTGGCTACACAGTCCGGAGTCAGAGAGATTACCACACTACCAGCGTATCTGTGTGTTGAGTTGCCTCGTATGAGACAGGCTAATAAAAGAACAATGATGAAAAAATTATAATAATTGACGGAAACCCCACTGTGAAGTGAGCAACTACATTTTTTTGGTAATTTTTTAACTGCATATCCATATCAGTCCTCACAACCAACTAGCAGAGTGAGACACTGTTCCACTACAACATAGTAGCAGTGACACAAATGTGCACGCAACATTAAACACAGCAAAATTATGTTATTAAATATTAAGGAACACATGCATAGGCTATGTGTTTTTATTTTAATTTTAACACGCAACATATTGCATCAGCGCCTGGGCAACTTAACATTAATAAATGACAAAACCATCAACGCTGCATTTTATATTCAGTCATAAGACTGCAATACACCCTGACCTGATACTTAAATAAGCGACACAGCATGCTATTAATACACACGCTAAGAGGTTTTACAAAACAACAGAATTATCTATGAACCCTGATTTACTCTCTCACATAGCATGCATCCTAGTTGTAGCAATAGCCACAGTTTTTCATTTCACGTTTGACCCTCAAAATAAACAACAGGCAAACAAAATGCTAATTAAATAAAGATGGAACCCTGCCGGGTAGAACCAACCCGATGTATAAAAAAACAGCTATTGGTACAATCTCTTACAAACCTTCAAAACTCACTTAATGCTATATTCCAAGAAACTGGAACATTACAAAATCACAATAAATACATGAAAAAGGTGAATGTGATGCGGCATATTATAGGTCTTAATTCTGAAAGGATGCATGACAGGCTGTAAAAATTAAGGCAGATTGTCATTTCTCGTTTTCCAATACATTTCTTTGCTGTCGCATCTGTGCTGAAAATTTCCAGACAGGCGATTTGTCTGGCGCTGGATACAGTGGCATATGGCAGAAAGCTACTAAAGGAATGGCCCATTGTTATTTCAGTAGTTTAGCAACAGTAAGCATATTTGGGGCTGAGACTGGAGGTAACCTCGTAGTCTATATTTATAGAATCTTAAATATAGACTTTCCTGTTCCTGTGAACCTCACTATACCGAGAAGAATGAGTAGGCCTCGTATTTTTGTATTTGGCATTTCTCACATTTCCACACAAAACACTGTATAATGTCAGATAAAGCTTTTTCTTCATTAATTACAAATAAAAAACAGACAATAATTGATTGTATAAGTATTCACACCTTTTTCTATGACACACCTAAATAAACTCTGGTGCAATGAATCATCTTATTTGACTGGAGTCCGCCTGTTCACAATTAAGATGTTTTAAATTATTTCAAATTAAATACACCTGTCTGTGAGAGGTCCCATATGTGGTTAGTGCATTTCCAAATAAGAGTTTCATCATGAATACCAAAGAACATTCAAAGCAAGTCAGAGAAAAGGTTCTTCAAAAGCACCAATAAGCGGAAAGATATAAGATTTCAAAGACAATGAATATCTCCCAGAGCGCCATCATAATGAAATAGAGAGAATATGGTACAACTGCAAATTAGCCTAAAAAAGGCTGTCCTCCAAAACTGAGCATCTGTGCGAGAAGGGAACTTGTTAGGCGGGACTCCAAGAGGCCTATGGCCTCTTGGGGCTCTTATGGACGGAGTTAGTTTTCCATGGCAGAGATGGGAGAAACTGTCCATGGGACAACAGCCCAGGCACTTCACAAATCTCCTTTATACAAGGATGGTTTCTTCAACCATTGTTGAAGAAACCTTGCATGATATCTCACCTAGAGTTTGCCTGAAGACATGTGGGAGACTCTCAAACCAAGTGGAGGAAGATTCTATGGTCTGATGAGACTAAGATTGAACTTTTTGGCCTCAACCTTAGGTGCTATGTTTGGAGCAAGCCTAATATTGTGCATCATCCCAAGAACACTATCCCTACCGTGGGAGCCCAATGCTATAGGGATGCTTCTCTGCTTCAGGAACTGGAAAACCTGTCAAAATAGATGGAGCAAAATACAGGCAAATCTTGGAGGGAAATCTGCTGTAGTCTGCAAGAGACCTGGTAGTTGGGAGAAGATTTATATTCCAGCAGGACAATGACCCAAAACATACAGCAAAAGCGACATTGGAGTGGTTTAAGAACTAAAGAATCTATGTCTGGGAGTGGCCCAGTCAGAGCCCAGAGCTCAATCCCATTGAGAACCTGTGGAAAGATTAGAAAATTGTTGTTCACCAATGTTCCCCATTCAACCTAATGGAGCTTGAGCAATTTTGTAAAGAAGAATGGATGAAAATTGCAGTATCCAGATGTGCAAAGCTGGTAAAGACTTACCCAAATAAACTCACAGCTGTAATAATTAGCTGCAGCTAAAGGTGATTCTACCAAGTATTAAGTCAAGGGGGGTGAATACTTATGTAATCAATTATTGTCTGTTTTTTATTTTTAATTAATTAAGAAAAAGCTTAATTTTGTGTTGATCAGTGACAAGAAATTTGATTCCATGAAGTAAGAAAATAAAATGTGAAAAATGCCAAAGGGGGTGACTACTTTTCATACCCACTGTATATATATATATATATATATATATATATATATATATATATATATATATGTGTTTAGGGGTTAAGGACTGCCTCTCTACATGCTTCCTATGCAATCCAAACTAAGGAATACAACTATAAACAACTAGTAGGAACAGCAATGAGACACCTACATATAGGTATACAGAAAACCTTATAACAGAATTAAGTCAGACTTATTAATATTCGTAATTTGAACCCTGTGAGTCAGCTCTTAAAATACCAATGCTACATGCCCCATTTAGGAATGATATGATATGAATACAATGAATCTGATACACTCATCTAGCAGAAACAGAATAATTAGGAGTGCCCAGCAGTGCATTCATGCAGATGACAACAATCTTTATTGCAGCTGAACAAACCTTTGGTCAAAGAGGTGAGTTAAAAAAAATTAAAATAATAATAATAATTTACTTGTCTCCTATTTTTCTCTGTATAAAAACATTCCTTCCCCTACTAAAAAGTTAAGGAATTCGATGATGCAAACATGCAAAAAAAAAAAAAAAAAAAAGAAAGAGCTAATTTAAAAATAATTATAAATTAAAACTAAAATATAAAAATTGTTTCAATCATTAAACAATGATCATATACAGTATATCAGGCCCAAGTATTGTGCAGAACATTCAGCCATCATTGCGACATTAGTAACATTCAGGACACTTTTTAGGGCTTTTCAAGTTGAGTCATCTCCTCTAGTTAGTATTTAAAATGCACGTAGGCGGTGTAGAACATTTACTTACGGCACAGAATTCTGACTAGTGCGCTACAAGGGTCACACTCTGAACCAAAGTGCTGCATTAAAGGCTAATTGTAGAGAACAGCGAATGAGATCTCAAGTTTAATATCGTCAGTGGCCTTGATAAAAGGTCACATTCTCATCATCTTAATCGTTCAAACTTTTATCACAGTTGGCCATAACAATGCTGATAATTCATATTGGCAACTCTCACTTTGTAATCTAAAATGGGTAATGCAGTGCACACGTCTGACATTGACCTCAGCATCCATCTTGCGAGCAGGTTTTTTTCCCCCCCGTTTTTTTAATTATATGAATATTGTAAAGATGCTTCACTTCTCACATGAGCCTTCGCACGCTGCCAGATGGACACGGCGGTCTGATAAGGGAGGATCAGCGTGATGCAACCTAACCTCAGCTCGAGGGACCTGACGGAAACAAACCGTTCCGGTTAATTGAATTCCACTGAAGGCCTATTCCCAAGGTGGCCAATGACAATAGCGTCGCCTCCATTTTGACAGCCCTTAATGCAAACATATCAGTTTCACAGATCATTTCATTCCAGGATATTAGCAATGACCCAGAAGCACGCCACTGCATTTCCTATTTCCTAATAGCGAGTCTTTCTTTTACATTTTCAAACATGCATTTAAAAACATTAAGTCTTTCGTAATACACCTGGAAATGCAATAAATACATTTTTAATTGCTGCCACTGGTTGCCCTGCGCAAGCAGATGGAACACCTGGCGTTCTAATCTGGGATACAGGTAGTTCGGGGACATGCCAGCTACAACCAAAGTGTGGCATCAATTCATTTTGAGCACTTCATCCCCAGCCAGCAACAAATGTGTGAAATAAGCACGGCGTTAAAACATCTCACTTGCTATTTCACATAGGCGTTGCAAAAAGGTAGAACAGTGTGATTTAAAAAAAAATAATCTGGACTGAGATATAGCGCTGGCACACTGTGCCTTTCTTTTCTCATGCCTTTCACCGACAATAAAACACAGGAAACCTTAAGACGGTCTCCTCAGCATTAGACGGAATAGCAAGAATCATAGCCGTACTTAAATAGTTCCAGTAGATAAATACTTTGCCAGCAAATTGTCTGTCAGCCCTCTGGACACGTGGCCGATGCATAGATGATCTGTGTCCTCTGACGCCGGGGTCTGGGAGAGGAATTATGAGGACACACGCTCCACGACCTACCCCTGCTGCACGCTGCCAACGCTCTGCCCTGCGCAAATGTGTTCGACTGCTTCATATTCACGGCGTGTTATTAATCACACACCGCGCTTCTATTTAGGCCCGGTCTGCAGTTCACTTGGAGAAGTCGATAAAAAAGACAAATCTAAATCATTTCACTCACACTGTACCCTGGCAGCATTAGTATGGTAATGCAAAAACACCACAAACGGGCCAGTATTGACAAACACATTTTATGAGCGATGACAGTAATAACAATAGGGAGACGGCGGTACAGAAGGGAGCATCAGAGAGGCACGGCGGTAGGCGGTGGACTGAGTGGGCGGAACAGGTGACAAGGCCAGAGGCCCACACTGATGACATCACAATGACCCCCTGAGCAGAGTGGAGGCAGCTTCGTTACAACTAGCGTTACCAGAGCTTTCACATCTTGCAAACCAGCACTGATTATGCCCCCCCTCCCCCTCCCTCCCTCTGCATTGTTCCAAGAGGTGATCCAGGTTTGCTGTTCACATTGGGGGCATGGGAAAGCTGTGCACTGCTGCTACAGAACGGGGATGAGGCCGAGCCCAATTAATTTAGGGGATATGGGAAAGCTGTGAACTACTGTCAGGAATGAGGCAGGCTTAGAAGACAAGAGCACCTGGGCAGTGAAGCACCTTTAGCCATATTTTCTGTCCTCTGGAAGGAGGGTGCAGAAATGTGTAACCAAGCTGTGTTTGTGGAAGAAATGGTAGGCAGGAGCGCAATGCTTTTTGGCAGCTCACAGAGCGGTCCTAAGGGGCAGCTCTGTAACCACCCCCATCTGACCGAGCTTGGGGTGCCAAATGGTGAATCAGTGAGACAGGGGCTTGCAGCTCGCTACTAAATCAGTGAGGATGAAAAGCTCTTTTCTCTGCAGGCAAAAATGCATGTGGAACACACACACATCTAGGTAGAAATATTGAGCCTGAAATCTCTACAAGGACAACTGCGGCGTTAAATCAGTTTCACAAAAGCTCACACATTAAGAACTGAGAGGACACAGATTTACAATGTGTTTATTGAGTGGAAGGCTCGGAAAGGATCTGAATATTCATACAATGCATTCCTTTCTCATACAATGACTCCATTTCCAAATTGATAGCTCTTTCTGGCCACTGCCAAGGTTTGCTCACTGAATAGTGCCATTTCAAACAAAATGGCATGATGGAAATGACTCCTGCTTGAAAAAGGTTGAAAGTATCAATACTGGCGCCAATTTAAATACAATTTCAGACAGATTTACCCCCTCCATAACGAAGGAGGTTCTCTATACAGATCCAATAACAAGTCTAAATATGATCATTTTCTAGGAGTTTCTAAATATTTTTTCTGGGAATGAAAACATTATTTGTAAGGGCTGCATAGGCCTAGCTGCATCCTTAATGCCAGTAATGTTCCATTCTACACTGTTACTTGTAATGCTGTAGAAGAAATGTGCGTACCTTATGAAGCGTTATAGTAAGTGTAATACACGTACTATACATGCATTAGTCTGCATACCCTCGCTTTTACTTGACACGAACACAGAAAATTGAAAAACGATTGAGTCTATACAGATTTACAGGTAAAAATCAACCCAAGCTTATTTGTTATTGCAGTCTGAGTCAAAGCAGGCCTCGGGCCACTGCAGAGTTGAGCACTAGCATATTGAACAATGTGGGTCACTCACCCAACATCATGATACAGTAACAATGTTATCTGAACTAGGCTGCATGCTATACTCTATACCCTGGCTAACAGCTAACTTGCTACTTATACTGGTCTACTAATACACTGACACAGAACAGGCTATCATCTCTCACCCCTTCTACAGTATTTCTTTACATCTGTAGTGCCAAGGAATGTTGTCATATATCTGAATGAATTGTTGAACTAACAATATTCACAACAGGAAAAAAAAAATGCTTCTGAAAGTTGCAGTTTCATCCCTTTATTTGTATGCCTGCTTAATTTATGAGTATAAGAAAGCACCAGAAAAATTGAATTCCTACAGCTCAAGGACAGATAGATAGGTATATATAATCTTTCGTAACCACTCAATGGAATTTAACCTTGTGTGTCAACACTGAACTGGTATAAGTGTATCTGTAAAGAGCTTTGTAAGGCAATTCCAAAGAATGAACAGTCATTTTCAAGGTTTCCTTGGTTACCTTTATGTACCCCATACACGTGATGTGGACAGCTTTACATGCAACAATAAACAAATCCATACATGAAACCTGAACATCTGCAACCAGTGTCTATTTTAAAATGGTCATCCAATACAAGTTACTTAACAATTGGGGATATACTGCAAGTAAAGTCATTGAATTCAGAATTGTTCTATCTAGTTGAACAAGGCGGTAGTGTAGTGTAATGGTTAGGGAACTGGACTCAGAGGTTGCTGGTTCGATTCCCAGGTGGAGCACTGCCGTTGTACCCTTGAGCAAGGTACTTAACCTGAATTGCTTCAGTAAAATATCCAGCTGTACAAATGGATTGTATGTAAAGAAATGTAAACTGTGCAAGTCGCTCTGGATAAGAGCATCTGCTAAATGCCTAAAATGTAAATGTAAAATGCAGTTGTTCCGCCAGTTCAGTTCAGTTCCGACAAAACCAATGGAAACAGGACCTCGTATGTAACAATATTACCTAGCCTATATATTGTGGTGCTTTGTGTGGGGCCTAGGTCTGTTGAGACCCTTTGTGAGGATTTGTTTAAGGGAAGATGCAATGAAGCTACCAACACAGCAAGTGGAAATCACAGGCCAGGGACTAGATATAATTTCTGATATCTCTTTCCTCACAGAAAAGCAAGCCATTCAAATGGATAAAAAAAGAAATCCAGGGTAGTAGTATTGTCTATAAACAGAAATATACATAGAATTGACTGTTTATCTGCCTCTGACAAAAGCTTTTTTTATCCAGGAATAAACCAAACAGGACTCTACAAGGACCTTTTTTTTATACCATGTATTAATTCACATTTTGTAAGTCGCTCTGGATAAGAGCGTCTGCTAAATACCTAAAATGTTAAATAGACCTATTAAGCAGTAAACCACTTCAAACGCTGTAGCTACTTCGGAGACAGAAACACAAACGAGGCATTTGCTATACAAACATTGAAATGCTGCAGGTTAGGCAAAACCTCGAACTGTCACATCATAAAAAACACGACTTTAAAAAACAACACACCTTTTCGGTAAGCCATGCTTTCGTATGGCCTACATTGCTGCAGCCTTAGCTCGTGTCTATCGGACCAATACAGGGTGATACCCATATGCGTTGTCGGGAAAAGTTTTTAAATAATTTTTGTCATTTTGGTCAATATACGACAATAACGTAATCCGATTCTAGATAATTTAGTTGGGAAACAGCTGTATGAAAGGCGGTCAATTGAAGTAGCCTGGCAGCGTTTGTATGTTCCTCCCAACGGCCTGGTTGGGTGTGGGTATGTGAGTTCCACCGCCTTGAAAACAATAAGGATGCTGTTGAAGACAAACTAACCAACTGTATTGTCTAGTAGTGGGACGAGGGTGGGCTGGGGAATGTCATCAGGCAGCATCTAAGAATGTTTCTCCTACGCCGAGTTAGCTCGCTAGCTACCTAGCTAGAACATTAACCATCAGTTGACCTGTTCGAGCATCAGACTTCAAAGGGCGGATTGTGATTTAACCAAAGGCAACATTACAAGTCCACAGAGTGACAGATACAGCAATAGAATATACATCGGAATCAAACGGATGTCACCTAGACCAAGTTTACGACAATGAGCTGCTGATCAACAATTCCAGCACTAGCTAGCTAGCCAAATGGCTAAATGCGGTAACGTTACGCGTTTAATTCCTCTGCTTTTGCCTTCACAGCGCATCGATTCATCTCCTAGGCTACAGAAAAACACAGAGTCTTTCGATAAAGCCTGTTCGCTCAAGACCCGAATGTCATCGGTTTTACGCAATGCATTCCATCTGCAGAACAAGCACACAACTGCACGAAAGCCGCGTTTGAAAGAAATCTCAGCACGCAACGGAGGACAGCATTCACATGCATCAACAAGGCAAACCGTTTTGTCTATCAATTAGGACCGCGAGACCAGCATTAACCAATCATTTCAGCGAAAAGCGCGAGCTAATATCATTTATTCGATTCACCTCTGATCAAATTATTTTTTGATTCAACAAACAAACAAATCAAATGAAGCACAGGTTGCAGCATTTCGTTTCAAATGACAAGAACAGCTGCTTACCCGCACCGAAGCCGTCTAATACATTAGGCCGAGGTAGTCCATAGTAATTACTTCTGCATGGATATTATTTCAGGTTTCGGCAATATGCTACAGATTCGCGTATAATAAGCGTTCCACTGTGTTCCTCGCCCCTGTCGCTGAACGTTAACAGATGATGGCGTAGTGCTGCAGATTCACAATGAAACTAACGGGACCAACTGTGTAACTGACAGGACGCAGAGCCAATCGTATTCACGGATACATGCACGTCGGGGGTGGAAGATTTGGGGGGTTTGTAAACAGGTTAGGTGGTGTGGCTGATGACCTGTACCAGTTGATAGTAGTCTGATGTTTGAATGTAACTAATTTGTGCATACACAAGAATAGGAGGATCGGTGTGAAATAACATTGAAGGACCTTGAACAACTTGTTACCATTAGCCTACAAAACGCATATTCATTTTCATTGTTGTGGCGGTATGTTAGCGTCAGGAAACTAGAAGCGTCGGCGCATCTTCTGATGGGGCTATTCGCAAATATAATATGATAGTATGCATTTACGAATTACACTTGTTACTATATTTGCATCTTGAATATATCAGTTAGCCTTCTCGCAAATCTCAGACTGGGCAAAGAATGAGTGAGAGTGTAAAGTTTAACTTTCTAAGACAGTGATGCTATACCTAACATAATGGACCCCTATTTGCGTTGTGGCAACAACAAAAATATTGGGAGGTGAAACCTCGAGTTCAGATCTTTACGCCATTGAACTTGAATTTATTCGGGCGATCCTAGTCTTGAAACGGCAGAGGCTTCAGTTACAACGCAGTTATGAGACGTAACTCGTTGTATTTGGATATAAGCCAATCAAAGACAGAACGATGAGAAAGGGAGAGAAGAATAGGCCTATAAAATGTTACAAATCTCCAAGTCACATTATAACGTTTCCCTCCACATGTTTCCTTCAGATATATAATATAGTGTGCATTTAAAATCAAATAAAACACATTTGTCAACTCTCTGTAACACCGAGCATATTGCTCCAGTACATACAATTATGAAGGCGGAATAAATCAAGAAGAGTACCAAAACATATAGCATCAGTGTGTGAAACGCTGAGTTTGAGCGCCCTCTGCAGTTTGTGCCCTCTACTGTTTTGGATAGTAAACTTTTAAATTGTGAACACTCCTACGTTAAGTTTATGGGGATACAATGTGCTGAAACCGTAAAAATGACAGCTGTGTTGATGGAAAGGCTGCAGCCACCTTGAAGTATTCACTGTAAATAAATCTCACGCTAAATAGTGTCCACCATTATTGTTTCTCTGTATGTATGCAATAGATAATTCAGTTATCACCATGGGTAGCATAAATCAGTCTTTGCATGTTCTCAACCACAGTGCTGTTAAGATCTAGTCAAGGTCAGCTTTGTTGTGATCATGTCAACTGTTTCATTTGCCAGTTTCAGCATGATGCACCTGATAAGAATTTGCAGTATGAATGTGTTGTGTATCTACAGTGCCCTCCAGAATTAATATTAAAAGAAAAACACACACCTGTTTTTGAGCAAAATGTTTATTTTTAATTAATTTCTTTCTTTGAATAATTGTACTTAAATTAAAGGTTAGATTTATCTCATATTTAGAGTGTAAGATCAAGCTGATAGATAACTATATTCAGTTTTGGCCAGTTTGTGCCAACTCAAAAGTATCTATTACAAACCAGCTTTTCTGTTTTTTTGAGTAACCTAGCCTTGGTGAAACAGAGCATTTCCAATGACCATGCAGCACCTTAGAATACATGAACCATGGCATGTAAATTCTTTAGTTAGCAATTATGATGGTTTGATAGCCCCATGAGAAGGATATTTCATAAAACATACTTCAAAACTATCAACCACACCGGCAACCAACAGCTTAACATTAGGTCATCGAGCAGGACCAAAATAAAAGTCAGTCCAAAATAAAATTACAAACACATTCTTCAACCACATGATCTGCCCCACTCGGTTCCAAGCTGTCTTGTGTGCTTAAATCCTAGAAGAGTTTTACAAAATGCTAAAAGTTTAACCAAGAAAGGGTTGATTTCCCCCCATCTTTTGAGAACCGTTTCCCCCCATGCAAATAAGAAATAAATGAACACTTCCTAACAATGAACTAAGATGAGAATTACTCATGTTACTCATGAGTTTTACATGTGACAACATTTATTCAATATTTAGTTTAGATTTCCAGCAACAGAACCCTGAACTATGGGGGTAGCACTGCAGCTGCTGCCTTTTGGGACCCTCTGAATCAGTATAATTGAAATGCCAGTTGTTGCCTAATGTCTTTTGAGCAATGGATCACTGACAGCCAGGCATGCCAATGCCAGCTACTCAGAGGACAGATCTGTCAGTTGTTCCAGACCAGGGGGGGTACTTCCACAGAACCCTGGAATCCAGCCACATCCTCCGCACTTCATGAAACTGGCTACATTTGAAATGGCAGACATGAGTTGTTTAAAGTCACAGTTTGAGTGCTTCTTGGCCCTGTTTCAGTATGAGCCACGGTTGCACTATGGTCTTATTATTCCAGTCACTTTTAACCTATGACAATATAAGTAATGCAGATCAATGTTTTTACATATGTGCAGATGTTCTCATTGGTTGGTTGGTTTGTTTTCATAACAACCAAGTCATTGGTCAACCGTCTTTGCATCTTAGAGATGTCAGCTCCATGGCACTCCCTGGAAAAACCTCACACACGGGACAAAGAGACGCAGTTGGAAAACTGGCAGTTGAGCTGGGGGCACACTTGTAGTCATATGATCTGCATTATTTAAAGTGGTGGACACTACTTTATATTCGTAATTCTTTAGTGAATCTAGGGAATTTGCTGCGCAACACAAAGGAGACCAGTACAATATCTTGCAGCTGATCAAAATAATTTTTTGGATTTGGATGGGGAAGAAGGTTTTATTATTGTTTTAACTTTAGCTCCATAATAGATGATGAGGAAGTGTCACAAATATAAACAGAAATATACTGCTTCAACGCATCATTTCACATTAATTTTGTTTGCAATAATAGCAGCATATTGTGCCTTTATTTGTAGTGTGTATTTAAACACATTGGCTATTTTACTACTCAATACACACATACTCTGATACAAACACACACACTAACGCACTATACATTTTATATACTTTGATTTAAAATATGGAAAGCACACAAAAATGTAATATAAATGTATTACTGGTTGGGCTATGATTTTGAACCTTAAATACAAATTTGCTATATCACAGAATTTGTGGGGTTATGACACAGAGAAGCGATGGGATTATGAAATAAAGATGACACAGTGACACAGAAGAGTCCCAAAGCATAAGTTATTGGTAAGGGCATGTGTTTTCGCCACCTCTCAAAAAGCTGCAGTTCCTTTCTGATCCTCAAGGCATCGCTGTAGGCCAAATGAGCATGACCAATTATACAATTAAGTGCCAATCTGATTGTTGGTGCAAGAGTGCAAGTCTACAAATTGACGTTGTTTCAGAAAGGGGAGTTTCCTCTTATGGACAAGTTTTTACACCTCTACGACAAGTCATGAAAGAGGAAAAAATGTATTATCTGACAATGATTAAATTCAACACCAAAATATAAAATATTGTGCTCCCTTAACTGAATTTAAAAAATTAAGGCATCCCATCAACAACAATTTTATTCTTTATGTTTTTATTTTGCTTTTGTCCAAAAACATTTTCCTTTTGTAAATTCTTTTTGTAAGTTTGTGCGGTTTAAAAATATCCGCCTAAAAAATATCAACCAATCAGTTTCTCCAGGATAGGCATGATATGTCTTACAGAAGTGTCAACAGACATATTTTCACAATTGAAAGCAGTAGCCTACTTACAAATCAGTCAGTATGATTACATGTGGGTGTGTGCAGCGCCAACTGCTGACTAGTCTACTACACTGCAATAGGCACCTCATTAGTGGTAAGTGAATGATTACTTGAGATCGTAATGCCTTGATTGCTTAACAAGTAGCTTAAGAAAGTCCTCCATCAACTTCTTGGTGTTGGAGGACGGAATTGCAGGCTCCTGACAGAAGTGGTGAAAAACGCATGCCCTATAGGTTGTCATAATTTGTGCAGATGTCAGGCACATAAAATACCGTTTTTCTCCAAGGGGTGGCAGTAGTCAGTCACAATAAAGATACATTTGTCTGTTTGTTGATAGAGTAAAAATGTTTGGCAACAATCAATGATTTAAATACACATCATACACTACAGCATCTTTTATGACAAAGAATTTGATTAATATTTAAATATATGTATCAAAATTGATTCATTTTAAACCTAATTGGAAACATTAATTTAAACCTTGAAAACAGTCAATCTACAAATGTAGTGATATTCATATCTTAATACAAGTTGAATTAACACACAATGAAATGAGTCATAAAATCACATCATAAAATATTATTGTACATAAACATTTGTATCTATTTGCAACTATCTCAATTTGTTCTCATTGAGAAAGCAGTATTTCTCAGTTTCTGTCTCCAATGTTTTACAGCTTAAAATAAGAAAAGGGTTATTAAAAAAAACATTTTCTCCAGCGCTATTAAGTTCAATCCATCGCGCTACGCTAATATAAGATCATTATACGTTAATGATGGACGTTAATGAATTAAAACCATTATCCACGAGAAATTCCCTATAGAATGGTTTATTTAGATTATTCCTCAGATAAAAAAAAGGCAAGGTAAAATCATGTTTTTGCAGCTCGAGGGCTCAAGAATTCCACGTAGATGTGATTCAGTCAGAGCCACAATCAGTCACTCAAATGGTACAAACTCTATAAACACATGTTCCACTTATAAGCAAAAAGAAAATGATCGTCTTGAGACGATAGTTAGTTGTTTTGTTATATTTAGACTGCGGTGGGTTTGCTCATGGCCTCAACCATGTGACCAACATTTCACAGGGTTGAGGCCATGGGAGGGGAAGGTAAAACAAGATGTGAGTTAATTCAATCGCTGAACTAATAGGACTGTCTCGTAGCATGAAAAAGGTGGACTAAAAAAGCATGGACAATACCAGATGAGGAAAAATAATATGATTTTAGGTGTGGATGACATTCATTCTGTGCCTTGCCAATCTCCGTTGTTAGCCATACTGGCACGTTGTTTTTTGTTGCGCTTATGACGTTTCTCCTAGTTCTTGCCGAGGATTCAGGGAGGAGGCATTAAGCTGCATGCGCCGCTACGCGTGCCGCTTATAAATGGAATGGAAACCACGCCCACCCGGGCCAAACCCGGCGCGTGCCGGGCGCGTTTTGGAGCGGACCCACTGATTGGTGCGCGGAAAATAGAATTGTCTAAACAACAACAACAACGAACAGGGTTGCCAGACAAGACAGGGTTGCTGCCAGTTCAACGGCAACCCAAAACTATCGCAAAACTTATCCTAACTGAAAAAAATATAGTGAAAATAATGCGCAAATGGAATTTTCTCTCACATATAATTAGAATGTAAACAAAACGCCGGGAAGTTCCTAGAGCAGGGTTTCTCAAACTTTTTTACTCCACGACCACATTTCATAGGTCGGAAAAAAACCCCAAACATAAATGAAAATAATGACCCCATCAAATTGAATGGCAATGGCATCAAGTTGTCCCTCGGTGCCCAACCACGGACCGGTTTATAAGGAAGGAAAAACTGTTCTCCTAAGTTTTGTTTTTTAAACAAAACGCCCAAGTGGGGGAGTTTGAGTTCCTAGAGACTCCTGAATTGAACAGGAACATCTCTGTTTTACTGAAAAACCTGGGCAGAGGAGGCCGATCGGAGAGATCTGGAAGGGGTGTAGGGTGTGATCTTTGACTGAAGGAACTCGTGGCCCGGTATACCAGCACCAATGACTTGAATGACTGGAATTGAATGTGAACTGCAACCGGGAGACAGTTAAGTGGGGTGAGAATTTTGTAAGTTTGAACAGCAGTCGTGCGGCTGCTTTCTGGATGAGTTGTAATGGCTTGATGGTGCAGGCCAGAAGGACAGCCAGTAAGGCATTTTGCAGTAGTCTAGGTGTATGGCAGGGATGTCCAATCTTATCCAAGAAGGGCCAGTGTGGGTGCAGGCTTTTGTTGTAGCCCAGCACTAACACACCTGCGACTAATGAAGGGATTGAAGACCCGATTGGTGGTTTAGTTGAATCAGGCAGTTTTGAACAAAAGCCTGCACCCACAGCCCTTCTCGGATAAGATTGGGTGTATGGTGACCATGACCTGGACAAGAAGTTGTGTGGCCTGTTGGGTGAGGAAGGGACAAATTCTCCTGATGTTGTGGAGGGAGAATCTGCAGGTCCGGGTGATTGTCGCTATTTGCCCCGAGAAGCTCTGCTGGTCGTCTTGTGACATGCTAAGGTTCTAGGCTGAACGCAGTGGAGACACTGTGGTGCCGTCTACGTGTCAATCCTCAGAGAGCTCTTTGCTGGGAGGAAGGGTAGCTCTGTCTTTCCCAGGTTGACCTTCAGATGATGGGTGGCGTGTGTCTCAGTCTGTTCTTACGTCACACTATCCAACAGTAATCACACAGACTATGATAGTCTGTATATGATATGCTTGGTATTACAGATTATGAATCCCTAACTAACATAATATAATTTTTTGTTCTTGGATCACAAAATTGCTTACATTCTTTTACATTGTTGCAATTGTTGCAAGAGCGACATTTCTAGCTCCCAGTGAAGAGATCTATCTTACAGTGTGAGTACTGTAATCCAGCCATATTATGGTACTCCTCTCCCAAACGTCCTTTTCAGAAAATTATTTTGAAAAATACTCCCCGGCCCCTGGAGAAACACTATTATTTTACTGAAAAAGTGTTCCTGAATAATAGTGAATGCATCACCATGACAACGCTATGATCAATGGCACAGCCGTTGTTTGTGTAGCGGATGGGCTCACGTGAGGCCGCTGCAGAGTGACGTGGATAAGAGTACGATTAGTTCCCAGAGTTAGGGACTTGAGTCTTTAGCTCAGCGAGCTTAATCGCTCTCTTGTCGCGTCGGAGATCCCCTCGGTTCGAAACTCGGTGCGGGCAGAACCAACACCGTCACATTTGCTCTATCTGCAAATTTAGTCTGTCTTTCCTCTGTGTTGTTCTTTGCTCAGAGTGAACATGCTGCTTCTGTGGAATTTCGTAAGCAGACACTTTGACAGGATCTGCACCTGATCAAACAACCGCCACCATTTTGACTTTTGAACTGCTATCACTCAGAGGTGGTCACATTGAGTCATCTAGCGTAACATCATCACATAGAGTGATTATCTCAAATTCAGGGGCCTGCTTGACCAGAGGAGTTGCTAGTGTTTCAAGAAGGCAAGGGATATCCTACCAATATGTCACATACATGGCATATATTTTGGAACTATATTAACGATTGCCACATTGATTATTTAATTATTAGTATATATTGTTGAGTATCTTCAATAATCACTACCACTGAATTCTGTACAAATCTACCCAATTGTCATCATCACTGCCTACTTGCTCAATGCTTCTTGTATATGTATCCCTGCATACTCCTCATTAAAAAAAAAAAAAAAAGTACTAACCTTTTCCTCTGGGAAAGGGAGGATACCGTGAAACAAATGTAGAAACACAATGAACAAAACAAACGCTTCTCAGGATGGCATTCGATTCAAACAAACCCCAAACAAATGCATTCATGATGACTGCAGAGATGGTTGTCCCAACCGCAAATTGGAGCAGGATGCAGATGAATACATTTGGGGCAAAGGCAGCTCTGACCCCGAACGCTGCTTGCATAGCCAAGCCCACCAAAATAATGTTTCTGCGGACATATCTGAAACCAGATGAGAAATGAAGCCATTCAAATCACCAGAAACTGCTGTTTAGCACGAAGGACACCTTCTCATAAATGGGTTGGCAGTCATATTATGTCCATGCTTAGAATAAAAACGTCTACATAGAAAAGTGTAAAACGCCACAAGGTAAAATGCTTCAAATGATTTTAATTTGGCAGTATATAGCCATTTCAAATGGAAGCACCTAATTTACTAACAAATATCCTCAGATTGAGCTGTTGCTTCCAATTCCACATATATCCACTGTGACAGTGCTCATGTAAAGACCTTCCACTCAGTTTGATACCTTGAGAAAACCCACCTGTAGCAGGGTGGCAGGGGCGGCCAAAATCAAACAATCGCAGAAAAACCAGGAAACTGAATTAAACTGAATTACTTCAACATGATATCCTCTTTATTTTTGATATATGAGTACAGCTAGTGAAAAGGTCATTCTATTTAAAGTAATTTAACTACACTGATCTCTTGTGCGGACTATGATTGATCTTACCATGTATCAATCTGGTAAGTCGCTCTGGATAAGAGGATCTGCTAAAAGCCTAAATGTAATGTAAATGTAATTGTCTATTCCTGCTTACTGTAATGAACACAGCTGTAGAGGGGAGAATTGGCTTTATAAGTTAACTTACGTTTAGAAGTATCATTAGTATGTTTCATTTAATGAGTAGACTGATGGTTCCAATGAATATCTGTATCACTGTACTTTCCTTTGTGCAAACTCCATAATCACACACACACACACACACACATACACACACATACACAGTCACTGTGCCCAGGGCCTGCTCCACAAGCAAGCCCTTGGCACACACACACACACACACGCGTGCACATACACACTTACACACACACTCACCCACACACAGATGGGCCACTCTGGTTGGAATGTGGGATTGAACTATTGTTGCTTCTGTGTTACAGGTGTATTTGATTTTTCTTGTACATCATGAACACTTTTCATGGCACACAACACTAAAGTATGGCTAACCAATCATGCTAACAACACTAAGCACTAATGAATTATGAGATTACTTATCTGCTAAAACACCAAACAGCACAGCTCCCAATAGAAGCCCAAACATGTAGACTGAGGAGGAAATATTGTTCAGCTTAGCGTTATCACGCATCAGTTCCCACCATCAACAGAGAGGAGAGATCTTAATGTTTCAAAGAAGCCAGGCAATCTATTGAAATGTATTGAGTTCCTAAAATTATGAAGAATATGTTGACTCCATTTTATACTATTTCGCTTCTACTCTTACCACAATTTACCAAGCCCGTAACCACATATTAAATATTGTGGGGGACATAATAAAAGGGAATGTTTTATGTCTACAAATTGGGGGGGACAGATATGACTGTTTAGAATATGTCCCCCCCACTCATACCTATGAGCATTAGACCTCGGGAATCAAAGGACGAATTTAGATTTATGTTCCACAGAATCATTCACAAGTTTATTATTTTTTAGCAACCACAAACCCCCAAATCTGGCATGTTATTCCACTGAGAAGGCCCCATGATTTATGCTTAGCCTGCGGCCCAGATTCACTTATGGAGCAGGAACCTTTTTTGTTACGTGAACGCAGGGAAAGGGCTGGAGCGGTCCGATCAGTTGTATCCTCCCATCCAGTATTTAAAAACACAAAGGGAGCTGCGTATTGTGCCAGTTTCTGCAGTTGGACAGTGTTACTGGTTTACGAACAGGGAGTGAGCAGGAATCTTCACTTACCCACGTGTCAGTTGGTGGAGATCTGAGGCCCTGGAGGATGCCAGTGGCGTCCACTCACCTCGGTTGCCACCGTGCTGTGGGAGGTCTCCTTGCTGGAGTCCCACTCTCCCCCCTGGCACCTCCCAGCCATGGCGCCCTCGGGCAGAACAGGGTTACCGCTGTGCTGCCAGCATGGGCCCCCAACCACGCTGAAGTTCAAATTGAAGCCCGGTGTGGCTGCAGGGGGCCAGGTGGCCAGGTGGAGCAGCAAAGGTGTGTGTGTGTGTGTGTGGGGGGATCAGACAGACACCAGCATGTGGAAAGCCAGCAGGATCTGTAGGAGGCAAATCCACATGCACAGGGACTTCTGGAACTTGCCGAAACCCCCAATACAGCTGAGGACATCAATAAAGTTCATGTTTCTTGGTCTGGCTGGCTCCCTTAAACTGAGACTATCAAAATATGTAAATGTATGAACAGAAAATCCCAAATATCCAAATATTCTAAATTATGGGAGCATGGACAAACTGAAACTATGAAAAAAGGACTTTATAAAAAAACAAAACAGAACTGTATAAAAAAATAACTTAAAGTGAATAGAAATTAATCATCTCTGTTGATGCAGGCCAGGATTAGTGGAAGAGCCCTTTTTGATGAATTTTTTGATGAAAAGTTTTATTTTGCATCTCATCACTGCAGTGTTCATCACACCAAATGTCATCTGAGAGCAGATATCAATGGACTGGCAGCATAAGGTCTTCAGGGTGATATAACCACACACCTGGGAGTGTGTGTGTAGTTATATTCTTACACTTTGTTGTGAAGATATTTAGGGTCATGGTGTAAGCATAAGACCGGTTTTATCCAAGCTTTGGTTCAAATCATGTTATGTCATGCGATTTATTCCCAATTCCCCCCGCCCAATTTGGAATGCCCAATCACAACTACAGTCCTAGTAATGCAACTGTGAGCACTACAATGCGTCCTCCGAATTGCAATTACGCTTGGAACAAAAGTGTGCATACACAGTCTACCCCATGACTGAGGCTGAGAACTCCTAATATAAGGTCATCTCTGGACAGTAACATTACTAAGTGAGATATTTAAATCCTGTGGAAACCCTGTGGGCCTGTTGTCCACCTCTGCAGTTTACAAGTTTTACAAGCGTTATTGACTGATAAAAACATACCCTACCACAAATTGTGGTTCTGAATAAAAGGTAAGTAGCCTTTGTCAATGTCAACGTTTGATTAAAGTCCTTCTCGTCCATTTGATGTCAACTCCTGCAGTCCTTTGTTAGCGTTCTTCCATCTGCGAGAGACAGGAATGTAGCAGCAAGGCGTCAGTACGGATGAGAAGGGTGGGATTAACTCGCCTGAAAATGAGAAAACGTCTCACTGAACCAAAGGGGTACTGGTCTCTTTGCTACTTTGACTAAAGTCACCGGTCATGTGATCAAGAAACAAGAAACATTTTGCCCTGAGCTTTGAGAATATATTTCAACCGTCTCACGTACATGTACAATGGAAGGGAACAAAGACAATTACACGTCACAGCCCAGAACCTATGAGGTAAATACTAGCACGAATGGTAACCATTTTCTTAAACTTTACTTTGTGTTGTTGCTTATTTTCTGATTGTACTCTGGTAATTTGCATATTGACTGGTTGTCTACCTAACTGTATATTATGGAAATGTATGTGCATATACTGGTATTTGCCTATAGAGGGGTGGGTTTTCCAGGACCTTCTGGCTCTGGCTCATCGCGTCCCGCTTGGGAACGGCAGGGGCATTGGCGGCCCTATATGATGCCATTGATGGGATTTCGCAGCAATTGTGATGTTATTGATTGGGATTTACTGCTATGGAAATGTGGTGACGTATTCAGGAGCAAGTGGCCTGGTCTGGCGGTGCTCCTTAAAGGGTCAACTGACAAAAAGAGAAGGGGAAGGGAAGAAAAAACAAACTAAACAAAAACTAAAAAAAACTAAAAAGAACAGCAAAAGCAAGAGAGATAACAAAGTTAAATATAAGAAAGACTAAAAAGAAAAAATGTATGGGGAATGGAACAGAAAAGGGAAAGTATGGGAAAAAAACAAACAAACACAGGAAGTAAAGTAATCATTTTTAATAATGATCATAATTTAAAAAATAAACAATAATAAAAAAATATTAAAGATAATAAGTCCCCCAAGTTTGGGGGGGTGGTGATTGGGTTAAAAAACAAAAAAACAAAAACAAAAACATTTTCTTAAACAAAATGACACAATGAAGGTCATCAAAAAGGTCTAAGTGTTTGACATGCCCAGTGGTTTACCTGATACATACATGAGGCAGACAAATCAGTGCATGGATTCCCTCAGCGCTTTATAATCAAGGTGGTCGCCTGAACAAAACGCCATCACATAACAGTTGAAAATGACATTAATTCATGCGCAATACCAGTTTTGGCCAGCAGATGCCTCTGTACCTCTGCAGTCTTGGGTTGTGTTCGGAACAGCATATACTACCCATACTTCCGATACTAAATTTGACTAAAGGTAGTATGTAGTACGCAGTATGTGAACAATATGTGCATCTCCAGTAAGGCAAAGATGCCCGGATGATTCATAAAATTTGTACACAACCAGAGGTACCTTCCTGTGGTACTGCTTCCCATAATTAAGGGCATGCATTTTTCACCACCTCTGTCAGGAACCTGCAGTTCCATCCTCCAAAACAAACAGGTCGATGGAGGACTTTCTGAAGCTACTTGTTAAGCAATCAATGCATTACAATCTCAAGTAATCATTAAATTACCACAAATGAGGTGCATATTGCAGTGTAGATTAGTCAGCAGTTGGCGATGCACACACCCACATGTAATCATACTGACTGATTTGTAAGCTTTCCATTGTGAAAATATCTGTTGATACTTCTGTAGGACATATCATGCCCTTTTGGACAGCCTAAAGGCAAAATGAAAATATAAAGAACAAAACTGTTATTGATGGGATGCCTTGATTTAAAAATTCAGTTAAAGCAGCACAATATTTTATATTGTTGTGTTGAATTTATTATTAAGAAATTATAATACAGCAAGGATACTGCTACGGTTTGTACACAAGTGGCACAAGTTTAATGTTTTTTAATTCACGTGCAAACAAATTTATTTTGCAGACTTTAGTTCAACTCCAAAGTAAACAACCATTAGAGTAAAAAAAGAAGAATCATTCTTTTAATTTGCTCTTTATTAAACACAGTAGTTTTTACCAAGAGGCACTCATATTGCAGTTGGCTCACAGGAGTCGATGCGACCCCACATGGCGATATGCTGTAAATACACTGCCCTTAATGAAACAGTTTGGTTAGCCGTTACAAAACTGAATATAATATACGCCACTTAGCAGACGCTTTTATCCAAAGCGACTTACAGTAGTGAATGCATACATTTTTGTGGCCCCAGTGGGGATTGAACCCACAACCTAAGCGTTGCCAACGCTGTGCTCTACCAACTGAGCCACAGAGAACCACCAATATAAAGTCATGGGACACTGCCTGGTCTAGTATTTCAGTATTTCACGTTCATACATAGCCTCTGTAAGCAGCATGCACACACTGAACCAGTCTTCACTGTACAGTAACTTTTCCAATCAAAATGGCAAAACCCCCAGGCCCTTCTTCAATTCATTATGACATGCAAATAAGTCTTAAGATGCCATCAAGCAGCAGGCGACATTAAGCACTTGAGTGTGTGCCAACTACAAGATACTTAAATCTTTATGCTTCGATTGTCATTGTAATTTTGTCATTATTTATTATGTATTATTATTAGTGTATGGCACATTAAATAACATTCCTCAAGCACTCTAATAATAAATAAAAAAACTCCTTGGTGGTGACTAATGCAGTTACAGTACACTACAGTTTAGTATATATACATATACAGTATTAGTGTAAGGACGTTCAGGTTAAAACTCAATAAAACCAGCTGATGAGAGCTTGTTCAAAGTCCAAGCAGAGTGTATTAAAAAGAGCCATCTGCACATCTGCGCTGGTGTTATTTTAGAAAGAGAAGCAGTGGGTTTCAGAGTAGTGATGTGTCCCATGATCTGGTATCAAATCCTGATTGTGTCAGTGTCAACTATGGCTGGCAGCCTTGCAGGGTACATTTGCATTTTACGTTTTGGCATTTAGCAGACGCCCTTATCCAGAGCGACTTACAAGGGTAGCATATACAGCTAAAGGCGAAGCAGCACTCTCGGCTGGACTGTGGGGTGAAAAGAAGCAGTGGCTGATAGCTTCCGGTTTGGGTGGAAAATAGTCGTCGGCATGTTGGCTCAATTACAAATGAAAAGTCCTCCATGGCTCACACAACTTCTGCCGCACAGCTTTTGTTTTTCTTTGTTTTAGAATATCCAGGTTAAAATGGCCTGTGGGGACCAATGGAGATCCACCTTGAAGTAATTACATGGCAGTTCATATCCCCATTGTGCGATCTG
This sequence comes from Aldrovandia affinis, assembly GCA_029706075.1. Lineage (NCBI taxonomy): Eukaryota > Metazoa > Chordata > Actinopteri > Notacanthiformes > Halosauridae > Aldrovandia > Aldrovandia affinis. The sequence continues at coordinate 1,337,113 of JAINUG010000238.1, forward strand.
CCATAATGCACAAAATAAAGAAATACAAAGGCAAAGCAATATGGTATGGTTATTGTAAAAACAGAACCAAATTTATTAGAGAAAAACATTGTATCTGCAATGTGGACTTGCAAACGGTTGAGTTCCAGGTCAATTTGACCATCTGTGTTGGGCCACAGGAAAGTAAAACAGACAGACAGAGAATACCTCACTGCATCCACTCACCTTCCCAACCCCCTCCAAAGTTGTTCTCTTTTTGACTCTTACTAGAACACACAGAATTCTGGGGATTAGACAGTAAATTCCAAGCAAATTCCTCCTGTGGGCGGACTCACTTAATTAACCAATTACTGTTGTACAGATGAGCACTGTATAAGACAATCTTCATAGTATATCTTAAACAGAGTTTTCCTAAATCTACTGAATGGGTCAAGAGGAGCATAAGCATACATTTTGTTAACAAACCAGTTCAGATAGGCTTCCTCAGTGTGGAGACACCATGGATTTGAACCTTTGCTAGCCACTCAGTCTTTTCGGGGGGTGTTTGCTGTGGCAATACTAGTAGTTTTTAATAATAGTATTCACTTGGTGGTCAGTATATGGAGTTCAAATTGCATTATATTTCACTGATAAATGATCCCACGACACACAACCAATAAAATCGTCTCTCTAAAACGTTACATTATCTCAAAGATTTACTTTCTCTGAAAGTGTGGAACGTGAATATGCCAGACACTTCTAAACAATCCTGGGTCCTTTAATAAACCAGTGAACATCTTTCATAATCCTTTGTCTCCATGGTGGCTCTTGGGCTCAAAGAGCTATGTGGAGTATTTCATGTATGACACAGTAGACATATACAGCATATTTATATATACATGTTTTTTTCTTCACATCAAAGGTGAGTCAAGGAAGAGAAAAATGTTTCAAGAAATAAAGCAATGCCGATATGGCTCTATAAGGGAAATATGAAATGACTCCACACATTTAACCCTGCTAACACTTGTCAATGATCATTGCCAAGCTGGCTTACAGCTGATTAGTATATAAACCCAAACACTTCCTGTGTGCTTAATGTTTTCTCATAGGACCACTCTAGGCTTTACTGAATGAATATACAGATGGCGAATATCTAATCACCTGCAATTCTGGGACTTGAGTAGTTGACAAGTTTAAGGCACTATAACAGTTGCCATTAAGGACTGATTCCCATTCCAGACCAGTCAGTTTGGCATCGACTCAGGACAAATCCTGTGAAACAGTGAGCTACAATACAGTACCATAGCTCCCTATTACAACTCTCCACCTCGAAATAGCAACACGCTGGCTTTTGTCTGAGAGCAACATGCGCGACATGACCCAGTTTCTTAGGAGGACTCTTTCTTACAACTATGTATGCTATCCTTGGCAGCGTGAACCTCAGTCATAAAAGAGTCAAATGAATTTCTCTCTCTAAATGCTTGCACATTTAACTTTTTCCCCCCTTCAGACCAAAAAGAGGCATCAAGAGAACACATGCGAATCGATCATAATAGCAGCCTCTATAGAGGATCTTTTCAGAAATAACATATCAGTGCCTAACAAAAAAGGAGAATTTTATATTAATACACAGAGAAAAAGATTTTGTTTACAAGTAATATTTTTTTATGCAATTATTTACACAAAAATTATTGTATTAATTTCAAAGAAATAAATCTGCATTATCATGCTACCTTTTGCTATATCTTGACGCAAGTGCATCTATTTATACAGTGATATGGGAGGCAAAGAAAAATATATATACACTGGAGTGGCATTGGACCAGGTGTTATGGTCAGATGAGATCAGAATGGAGCTTTTTGGCCATGCACTCCAGCGTTGGGTTTGGCGCCAGAAGAAGGATGCTTATGTAGAAAAGAATGTCATACCTATGGTGAAATATGGCGGTGGAACTTTGACGTTATGGGGTTGTTTTGCATTTACTGGTCCTGGGGCTCTTGGTAAGGGAATCAATGGAATCATGAACTCTAGCAAGTATATTTTGCACAAACCTGGTTCCCTCTGCCAGGAAGCTGAAACTTGGCCACAAATTAATCTTTCAGCAAGACGATGATCCCAATGATCCCAAGCATACCTCAAAACCAACCAAGAAATGGTTAATTGACCACAAAAATACTGTTTTGCCCCAGAGTGGCCATGTCAGAAAAGTTGTGAAGAGGACAGTCTACAAGCGCAGACAGGATCTTGAAATATTCTGTGAATGATCAAAGATCCCCCTGCCCCCCCCCACCCCAAGTATGTTCACCAATCTCATAAAACCATGTAGAAGATAACTCAGTAGTTTCATCCTTTCGAGGGGAGGATGCACAAAGTACTGAAAACAGGGGTGTGAATAATTGTGATTCATATATTTTTGTGATCAAAATCTTTTTCTCTGAGCAATTGTATTAGTATAAAATAATATAATTTTCAATTTTTGAGCATACAATATAGTTATTATCTGTATTGTTAATTTTATACAGCCTTCTTTGCTCGTCGTTATCAAGGGTGTCAATCATTTTGGAGGGTACTGTATTATATTATTATGTGTAGACTTCTGAGTGAGTTAAATTAAATATAGAATTCCAAATCTAGTTCCATTCCGTGGTGATGGAATTTGGTTTCACACATTGTGGAGCTGCTTTTAAATGAGGGAGGCGGAGGAGGATACCTGACAGAACCTATTTACTTACCCATATTTCATGTCAGTCCATGTAAAGTACAGAGGAATTTGGGACCAAATACATTTTAGAGACCATCAAAACCAGAGAGGAACTAACACTACATTCAAGAAAACAAACAACGAAAACCTATACTTTCACGGTCTCACAGCAAATATTTAATTAGAATAAAAATGTTTAAAAATCCTTTAAAGTAATACTAATTAAACACAGGCTTGAGAGCTCAAACATTTGCAGTCATTTTAAAGTTCTCTAATGTAATTGTCATACCGAGTTGGGTTAAAGCTACAGTGCAGAAATATACACATAGGCGGGAGGCCAGTTATGAAGAGAAATATTTCACGTTTGAATTTGTGTGCCAGGGCAAGGTGTGTTTGGAAAGGAGACAGAGGAGAGCTTTGTCTTCCTCTTCTTCTCCAGAAGGCCAGCTCTCTCTCAATCTCTCTCTTTTACGTTGCCCCCTCCCTTTTGCCTTGCTTCCTTCCCTCTCTCTCTCTCTCTCTCTCTCTCTCTCTCTCTCTCAGCTTGCACAACTCTCTCAAACCTGAGTGCTAATAAGATGCTGCTGCTTCTCTTCAACACCCTCCTGATCATTCTGGCTGAGCAGGTAAGAGTGACACATTCATTTTACCCTTCCTAAACTGCATGTGACAGGCGTGTCTCCCCTGGCACTGATGGGGTAATGCTTTTGTGACACCTGCCTTTTAATGAGGAGGGCACTAAAACTATTTGAGGAGATCACATGGAAGGACTCCAATCCTCTGCCAGCTGCAAGACATCTGTTGTAAAAGATAGCAAGGTTATTAACATCATCTCCTGACATATATTGAAGATATTTCACATGAATACTTGCCAGGCGTTGCCTCAGATGTGTTGCCAGTGTCTACTGAGAGGAATGGTGTGATATACGAGAGATGGTTCGGTGATGTCAGATTGACATCAGTTTTAGTAATATAAACTCATTAAAATAATGAGTGTACAGTGTATACAAATATAGCAGAGTATAATGTGTTAGCATTGGGTTCAGAGGTTGTGAGCTGGGATGAATGTTATGTTATTCTTTTAGGCCTAAATAAATAAGTGAATAACTAGTCTCGTTAAGCTGAAGCTGAAGGAGAGGACCGCGTTTGTTCCTGATGGGAAATATTTGGAATGGAGGTTTGCCGCAGCAGAAGGATGTTTTTCAGCGCCGCGGCTGCACATACTCTTCCGATCTATTCTCACGTTCTGAATGGGAGCCCATTCTGTAAACTTGACAGAGAGGCTTCACATTTTTGCCGCAACCTTCTCTGACCCCGGGTTAGCGCGCGTGCCTCGGGAGCGCTGTCCCTCACGACGGCGCACTAACGACAACGCCGGGGGTAAACAAGCTCCCTCTTTAACTGTCTCTCCCTCGCAGCGGCTTCTTCCGCGGCAGTTTAAGCTCCGCGCGCGCAAGCATTCAAGTGCAAAAACAGACTAGCCCCTGTGCTAACATTATTTCTGTTGCCGAGAGAAGGCCGACGCATGTGTTCTTTTTTATTGCGTGGTGGATTTCAGTACAGAGTGCTCAGTATCCACGCACAAAGGGGCTACTTGTGTACATCTGGGGGGATTTTCTGTAGGCTCATGGCAATGTTGACTTTGTTTACTCTAAATAAATAATGACTCAGTATCAATGACTGAGTACATTGATATAGTCAAACGTAGGCAACATAACATAAATAAATAATCCCTCCAAAAATGAGGCAATTTGCTTTTCAGATCAGTGTCCAGCTTTCTAATGATACTGACCTTGGGGGTTCTGCCTTTTGAATGGGCTCTACAGAGAAAACAAGCATGGATACAGCATAAACGATAGTTGCACAGAAACCATGAAATATCATAGGCTGATTTAATTGGTTCTGTGTGGCTCAGTAGGTACAGCATGGCGCTGACAATGCTTAAGTTGTGGGTTTCATTCCAACTGGAACCACATGTACTGAAAAAAATGTATGCATTCACTATTGTAAGTCACTATGGATGAAAGCGTCTGCTAAACGGCATGTATTATTATCCACCATCTTTTTTCTTTTTCTTGCGTGTGTTAAATGGTGTTTTGTACAGTAAAAAGCCAGATGTGATTCCTAATTGATTCAACATGACAATGATGATGGTAACATCGCTAATTTTGTATATTTTTTCTCTCTCAAGCCCAAAAAAGTCTCAATTAATTACGCACGCAATATGATGCCAGTGTATATTTTGTTTCTTCAGTTTAGTTTAGTAGTTCTGAACTTCCTCCAAAAATCCCCTAAAAAAACAATTTCCAGAAAATTAAATCCATTGCTTCCTTTTCCGGCTTGGTGCTTGTAAAAGCTGCCAAAAATGAGTCTTTTCAGTCCTCATTTCCTGCCACCAATCAATTTATGCTACCCATGGTGTGTGAGTTCACTCAACATTCAATTTCAATTTAAATTCTAGTTACCACTGAAAGTAACAAGTTAATAACAACATAGCGCTACAACAGTTTTACTGAATTGTATTTGACTGTTGAATTATTACTGGTGTACCGACACTACTCTGAGAATACCTCTGATCTCACCGTTGTCTTCTGGATCAGCTGTTCTGTAGGGCGCAGAACCATGGGCAGGTGTCGGCCCCAAGGGTTGGAATGCCCGGGCCTGAGCGCAAGCAGCTCTGCCACTGGCCCTGCCGGTGTCGCTCCAAACCCCTCTGCGCGCCGGGGGTCAGCATGGTGCTGGACGGCTGCGGCTGCTGCAAGGCCTGCGCCCGGCAGATCGGCGACGCCTGTAACGAGAAGGACATCTGCGACCCACACAAGGGCATGTACTGCGACTTCTCCGCCGACCAGCCGCGCTTCGAGGTCGGAGTCTGTGCCTGTGAGTACTCGCTGCCCTGTCCGGTCCGCCATGCCAGTGTGATGGGCCTCTTTCTAACCTTCAGGATCTACTTGCATGTCCGGAGAAAAAAAGAAATTATTCCATTTTTGTTTCTGATCTTTTGCAGTTTTTTTCTCCCAATTTAGTGGCCAATTATACCCTCTATTTATTTGGATTCGCCCAATAAACCACAAACTCGCCGCCCATCCTTTGGGTCAAGCTAATTCCCCCCCCCTTTCTGGAGACACCCTTTGCGCTTCTTGGCGAGTTCGTGCCGGCTCACCCTCCCTCCTCCCCCTCGGGTGTACAGCCAAATGCCGCCTCCGATCGGGGCTCCTGGCCAGGGCTGGTTTGGCACAGTCGGGTTTTGAACCTTGACTGCAATAGCTCACACTGGCAAAGCACCAGTGAAAGAATTAGACTGCTACGCTATCCGAGGCCCCTGTCCGGAGACTTTTTGAATTTAATGAGAACTTTAGATACGTAATGTGTTTGTAAAGCACGTGTGGATGTTCACACAGCCAACATCCTGGTTACATGTATCCTGTATGCATAAAGGCCAATTTATGCTCTACGTGACAAGTGTCCCGCTATGACGTTTCGAGTTTTGAGCATTCATACTTTCCGCGCAGTCTCTATGGTAACCAGCTCAGAAAACTGACATTTATTTATCTCAACAAAAAGACTAACGTTAGCAAGCTTTATTTGGCCGTGAAACCAGGTTGCTAGCTAGCCAGCTAGATATCGATAGTTTTGCTTAGCTAATGTTAACATTTTACCTGTCTCGCAACTGTTTCAACTTATATGTGCATTCAAGCTAGTCTCTGTTGAGATTCTTTGAAATCTCCCCCCATGAATTGGCCGTCTTTATAATAATTTCTTGAGGAGTTGTACATTTTAGAATACCTCCTCACCTGTTCCGCAAACAATTATTCAAAACCGTCCATTGCAATAACATGAAAACAACAAAACAAAGTCAGATAGAAGTAGTATTCTTACTTCCTCATTCCAACCAATCAGATTATGTGACATTTTATGATGGTGTCTGCGACCTTTCATTTTTCTGGAGATAGGCGACACCCTCTGCGATGGTCCTCTGCAACACATTTCGGTCCTTTTTTTTTTTAAATAAATTTATTTCTGATTTTCCCCCCGTTTTTCTCCCAATTTAGTAGCCAATTATACCCTCTATTTTATTTTCAATTCCCCACCCTCACGAGTCCGCCGCCCGTCCTCCGGGAACGAGATTCGTATTCCTGACCTATTTCCCGCCTTCTTTCGAGACGGAGATCTTCCACGGACTCCATTAACCTTCTCCTCGGCGGACTCGTGCCGGCTCTCCTCCCCTCCCCCGGAGGCGGACAGCCAAATGCCGCCTCCGATCGGGCTGACGACCAGGGCCGGTCTGGTAGAAACGCGGGTTTCGATCCGCGTCTCTGACGGGCAGCGCACACCGCTCCAAAGCGCGGTGCACTAGACCGCTGGGCCATCCGCCAGCCCCACATTTCGGTCCTTTTGACATCACTTTTGTCCCGCGACGTGTCGTGCAACACTTGTAAAGCATAAATTGGCCTTAAGTGTTGGTAACTGTGGGTGTTTGCATGAGTTATATTCTAATCTCAGAATCCTATTTTAGTCACTGGATTTGCATTACATTAGCATCACTGAATGCTTCCAATCCTTGCCCTTATTGCTGTGCTTTATTCAAACCAGTCAAGTGAGGACAGTGTACGTATGTGAAGGTACTGTGCACATAGTGGTAACAAACAATGGTGGTTCTGTGTGGCTCAGTAGGTAGAGCATGGCGTTGGCAACGCTTAGGTTGTGGGTTCAATTCCCACTGGGACCATATATACACTGAAAAATGTATGCATTCACTACTGTAAGTCGCTTTGGATAAAGGCGTCTGCTAAATGGCATATATATATATAACAATGGCGCGCCCTCCCTCTGTGTCTCTCTCAGACATGATGGCGGTGGGGTGTGAGCTGAACGGGGCCTTCTATGACAACGGGCAAGCCTTCCAGCCCAGCCCCCTGTACAAATGCACATGCATCGCGGGGGCCATCGGCTGCACCCCGGCCTTCGTCCAGAAACCCGCCGGCTTGCGGGGCCCCGCCCCACTCCGCGGAGGGGCGCCAGGTTCCCTCCAAAGTGCCGTGAAGCACCAGCAGGATACGACCTACAAAACCATGCCAGGTGTGTGTTTGCAGAGAAAGCGGGAGGCCAGAATCGGACGTTTGTTCCGCCAGGAGTGCTAATCACTGCGAACGTTAGCTGGGTTGGAAAGAGGAGGAGTCTGATTACCTTGGCACAGGGCCGTGAGGTGGGGTGGGGTGTTGTTGAGTGTGTTCAGCGGAGAGACAAAGATCACGGTTATGCACGGCCATTACAGCAGACCCACTTCCCTTGTTAGTCTCCTTGACTACGAGAAACTATCGAGCAATCGAGGTTGTCTGGGCTTCTTACCAGATGTAAATAAATACTGCTGTGGCTTGGTGTTCCAGCCTATGATATGCTAATAAACAGATTATACCCCTTGGGGGGTGCTGGGAAATGAGATGCAGGCTAAATATGTGCAGTACATTTTATTACGAAAGGCTATGTCACATCAATTTATTGTCACCATTATTTTTTTCTCAATCTGTAGCATCGAACACCTACAACATAGTCATGCAACTGTTCCGCATTTTCAGAGTCTATGTAGTCATCCTACTTTTCACACTAGTGGTACTGTACCTTTAGGGTACAAGCTATGCAAATGCAGTTAAGACCAGCTGCTCAAGAACATGGACATACAGGATCAAATGCATCACAAAATAAGGGGAAACGATTCAGGAAAACAGGAGAACCACAAAACAAGTGACAGAGGAAAATAGCATTGGCAAACTTGAATGGGGTGTTTAGAGGAAATGGCAAAAATAAACATTATAGTGATTGGTTATTATAGTGGTGATAAGAGGAGTTTGTTAATGTAGGCGCATAGTAAAGTGGGCTAGAGGAGGACTTAGATTCTGATGCACATAAAGACAGCTGAAGGGGTTCCAGTTGTGCTTTGTAAGTTCTGATACTGCTGATGTAGTGAGGCTGCGAGGTATTCGAGGATGGTGTGCTTGGCCACAAGGCTGATCGAGAGGGACAAGGATGGATTAAGGTGGCAGTGTGGTATAATGGTTAGGGAACAGGGCTTGTAACGTTAAGGTTGCAGATTCAATCCCCAGGTGGGACACTGCCGTTGTACCCTTGAGCAAGGTACTTAACCTGAATTGCTTCAGGTAATATCCAGCTGTATAAATGGATTGTAAAGAAATGTAAACTGTAAGTCGCTCTGGATAAGGGCGTCTGCTAAATGCCTGTAATGTAATGGATTAAGACTACATCTGTGATGAAACAATACTACTACTGTACATTAGAAGGGTTTGAAAGCTTCCAAGTCGAGTCGTAAGAGTAACACAAAAATGTTAATTTTATTTTTTTTAAATGATTTAATCTGTCTGCCAAAGAAACCAGAACATCGATGTTGCTTGGCCAAAATAAAAGCCAACAACATCATCATCTTGAAAAACATTTAAGTGCCAACTGGCTTCTTACAACAAAGGAAGAAGCCACTAAAGAAGCACAAATATGGCTATTTCTGCTCAGTCCACCTTACTATTTTAACTCAGAATAGAATGGGTTTATTAAGCTGACACAATTGAATGAGCAAAAAATAATTCCCAGTTGGCTTTCCAATCCCACAAGACCAAAATCAGTGACAATTCAGTCAATTTGACTTAAAAAGCCTAAGCTGGCAACACTGCTAACCTTCTACCCATGCCTGACTTTAATAATACTGCTAATTACATTAAATTCAGGTGTGGAACAATTGCCTGCACCAATCAGTTTCAAAAGCACACTTGCACACAAATGCTTCACTATAGGATGGAGACAATTACTCAGAAGGCTTTGCATTCATTGGCTTTTACCCTGCCCTCCAAGGGGTTGAGTGGACCTAAACCATGCCAGGAAAATGCACCACACCCCATAACAGAGCCACCAGAACCCTTCATTTGCTCAAATGTTTTATTTTGGCTGTTACCAGTACATACATAAACTCAAATGAAGGAAGTCCACCGTAGTTCACATTTGTCTAATCGGGTCTGCCGTAAAGCACATTGTGGCGAGCGAAATGCACCTCACAAATCAATTTGGGTCGATACGTTGAACAAATAATAATAATAATAAACTTTATTTATGAAGCACCTTTCATACAAAATTGCAGCCCAAAGTGCTTTACAGCAGAGAAATTACATAAAATACAGTAAGATAGACATAAAATAAGCATAAAATAGAGATAAAATAAAATAGAAATAAAAGAAATAAAATAAAATAAAATAAAATAAAAATGAATATAAAAACAATGAAGATAAAACCCACATGATAATAACAATAAAAGTAGACAGTGCCCTTTAACTGTAATACTGAAAGCTTACAGGGATCGTCCCTTAGCCTGGAAGAAGAACTGCCTGATCCAGACCACCCCGTGGAGCCCCTGTTCCCGGACCTGCGGCCTGGGCATCTCTGTCCGCGTCAACAACGACAACAGCAAGTGCGAGATGAGGAAGGACCGACGGCTGTGCCTCCTCAGGCCTTGTGAGAAGAGCATCCTCAAGAGTCTGAAGGTGACCCTTCACTGCGACGCGTTAGGAACGGATTTGCAGTGTCGTTTTCTTGCAACAAGAAAAAACTATTCACAGTGCAACCAAAATATTACACATAATTAACATATATACCATACACTGTAAGCATTGCAAAGACTTGGTGTTATTGCGACCATTTATACCACATTGAGGGTGCAGCAGTCAATGTGCTAGAAAGTTATAGCAATGATCTGTTATAGTAATGAGTGTAGCACAGCATAAATTATGGATGTTTATTCAAATTTGGGTTTTAATGATGTGACTAAACATCAGAAGAGATTTAGATTTTTCGCTGAGAGGCGTTTGAGGTGAAAATGTTTGATATGATAATTGAAGTATTTCCTCTTTAGTGACAATTTATAGACATTTATTATTCTTCAGTTTTCCATGTATTTTGATTCAACATAAGACCTGAAAATTGACCCATTTTCATGAGCCACCTCCATTAAATGATACATTAGACTGCAACACACAGCTCTTTACCGTGGTCTACAATCAACAAATGACAAACAACAAGCATGCATCCTTTTGTTAAGTGCACATATCAACCAGTTGAACTACTTTCTGAAAAAACATATTTGCATCAGGGAACATTTTCTGTAGTGATGCTTTTAAGAGCACCTAGCTCTATAATCAAAAGAAAACTGTTTTCCACCAAACTATCATTTAACAAGTATAGTCCATTGGAGACTGAATTTGTTTGGACATTTTCTAGAAAAAGTCTAGGGAATGTGTTGATGTACTGTACCAAGCAAACCAAATCAATGGACCTAGGTACCTGTCAATTTTATTAACCATTTCAAACAGGTTTCCACAGTTCACACACAAAGGTGAATACTTGTTCCCATAGGTAAGAATCCACCAAAACACAGAGAAGCCAAAACCATTGGTGGGGTACACTGAATTTCATTGCGTTATCCCCCTCCCCAAGGCTCTAACCTCCAGCAATAAATATCACCCTCTACACCTCCAGATGCCGAAAGGCAAGACCTGTCGGCCAAAGTTCCAGGCGAAGAAGGCGGAGAAGCTGGTCCTGTCGGGCTGCACCAGCACCCGGAGCTACCGGCCCACCTACTGCGGCATCTGCAGCGACAGGCGCTGCTGCGTGCCCAACAAGTCGCGCATGGTGTCGGTGGACTTCAGCTGCACGACTGGGAGCAGCGTCCGGTGGAAGATGCAGTGGATCACTTCCTGCGTGTGCCAGAAGAAATGCAACGACCCCGGGGACATGTTCGCCGAGCTCCAGTTCCTCTAGGCCCCCCAGCGCCTCTGCTGCCTGAGCGCTTTACCCCAAAAACGTATCAAAGCTGGCGAAATGTGCAGGGTTCAGGAACTTCTAGAGCAGTGGTCCACGGCTCCGGTCCTGAAGAGCCACGGGGTCTGCCGGGGTTTTGTTTTCACCTGAAAATCAGCAACCGATTCAGAACCAAGAATCCTGGTGGGTTGACTGTGAAATCAATGGCTTTAACTGATTATTAATCAAGTGCTGAGCAGCAACAAAAACCAGCAGACCCTGTGGCTCTTCAGGACCAGGGCTGAGGACCAATGTTCTAGAGGATAAAAAGATTGGATGGACTCGGTGTTGACTAGACCGTTATGATGGTGCGGTTGGCGATTTTGGAGGTGCTTTCAAGGTCCAGCTGATGTACCTAAAACGGGGTAAAATGAGCCTGTGCGGTCACAAGAGATCTGAGTTTCTGGGAATGTGGAGACACAATTCACATTTGTTACATTGCATTTGTAGCAAGAGACCGTTTCCCTGGTTTACATGACGAATGGTAGGAAAAATGTCCTTTTCAGCATCACCCTTGCAGTATACAATTTCATGATGAATAATAGATTGCTTTGGACAGACCATTTTAACAAAGTGTAGAAAGTATGTCTTCAAGGAAGTCACCGAAACAACAACAATAGCTAAAATATTTCAAGCCATTTAAAAATGACACCAACACTTATGTTAAATCCTTAGCACACAATGAACCTGATAGTAGGATTAGGAATGCAGCCAGTTCCCTTTTCCCGTAGCAACTGTTTTAGAAGAAAATAGCTGTGGAAAAAGAATGTTTATGATATATTTTTTTTGTATTTCAAAAGACTGCTTCCTGATAGTTTACATTTGTAGTTTTGAGGTTTTATAACCACCACATAATCTCCACAAGAGTACTTAAAAAAAAGTTGATACTTATTTTAGACAGTTGTTTGATGTTTAAGATAAAGGAGCCTTTTCTACTTTAAATGACAAAACATTCACTTGCTAGCTATCCAATTTTAGCTATAGAAGTTGATTACTTTGTTAGCCTTGTTAATTTCCTGTTTGATTGGAATGGGGTTATGTGGGGTTCAGGGGTGTGAGTTCATACTTTCCCACTTGCACCTCATTATTTGTTCCGTTAATATATTTCAATACCCTACATTACCTATGATTTCATTGTATTGCTTTAGTGAACTTTTTATAGTGCTAGCGATTGGTGCCTTTTTCAGGCAGAACAGAAATTGGAACTGAACGTCTTTGTTCCATATGTGAATCTTTTGCTTTGTTCTGCTGCCAGTCTTTTCTTAACTACAAACCACATTTTTTGGATAACTGGTCTTCTTAAGTGTTCATGGTACATCAGCAGCACAAGGTGCATCAAAGCTGTCCAAATAAAAACATCCAAGAGTTCCATTTACGTTTCTGTAGCGGCAGTAGACACTAGTTCAGAATTCAGAATTCTGTTTTATATGACCTGTTGTTCATTTTGTATGAGTTTTGGCTTATTTCACTTAATTTATTTTGAAGGATTGTGAATGGTATAACATTGTTGTATTAAGAACCCATACACAAAGTGCTTTCAAGGACAATGTCTCAATCCCTTTCGCGTCAAGGCCTAAAAATTGGTTTTTCACTACTTCTACACCAAGCCTAATACAGCCAAAAGTACACCTTGCACGGACATGGTTGAGGGCTTGATGTGAAGTAGACAGTTGTACCATGAGGAATCAAGTGTAATCATCCACAAATGTGTCACCTATGAGACTCATGATGCACTTTATACGTACATAAAATAAAGACAAAACCATTTACACCCTACTAATATGATTTTTCTATCTAAAGCCATAGCAGATTCCAGATAGATAATTGTTGTATGTGCTACCCCATGGGGTTGTACACTTCCCCCAAAAACCTGGATGCAAATATCTAAAGCAATACAATTCTAAAGTGTTGTTTCTAAAAACATGACCCAGTGGTCTTTCTGTGTCCCTATCTATCTATAAATCTATCCAAAGTGGCTATTATAAAATGACACCTCTTGTACAGAAGAAGAACATTTATTCTAAGATAATGTGTGGCTCCTGCATCGGATACTTGTATAACCAAGTGTCCAGAAACGTATCCAAAACATACTATAAATCAAATGTGTAGGCAGCGCTTCCGTGGTTTTCAGTATAACTGGACGCGTAGACCTATCTCAGTCCAACAGTGACCGCAAGAAGCCAGTGAGACCTTGTTTGAAAGCTTCCATGTACAACCAATCAATAGCTACTCAGATGATAAACCCCAGAGCCCACATTCGGTGGCTGAACACGAATAATATAAATTATTGTGTGCATCCTCGAGACATTTGAATGCGTTTTTTTGCTGTTGCAGAAACGGAACGTGATTTTTTAAAACAAGGATTGACAGCAACCTTCAGTGATGGGAGAGTTTATACGAGAGTAAAGTTCAGTGTGTGCATTTGGGCGTAACAAGAGGGGTGGGTGTGCTTGAACAAAGTTCTTGATAACTTGTAAAGAAACCTGAAATACAGTGCAGTATGAAAATGGTGTTCAGATGGAACACAACATATTTTATAACATAACAAACACACAAACAAAGACACAAAACCAGGGAAACGGAGTCTGACGCCTGCAGTGAGTTATGCCTGAACGAGAGGAAAGGGTCTTCATGTGGCTATGCGGAGTCTGGAGGCATCAGGGATTAACAGGCTCTTGGTGGCGTCTAATTGACTGTACTCCTCGATGAGGGAGGACAGGGAAGAGATGGCCTCGGTGAAGCAGCCCTGCTCCATGCCCTCCACCTGCAGGTAGTGGTGGAGGTGGGCCTGGAAGCAAGGGAAGAAAGCAGGTCAGCACTCAGACATAGCTCACAAGGACAGACATCCTTTCTGTGTGTCCTTCTCTCTGGCTGTCAACGATAGTGACAACTGGCCTCGAGGCAAACCGTTGTTCCACCGTAGCAGAAAGGGTAGGAGGAAATCTCTGAAGAGTCTTATTAGGAGTCACTGCTCAAGGATATGAACATGTCATCGTAAGCTTACAATCCGTAGTTTTGTAGTTGTGAGGATATGACTGGTTATTCCTGTTATTCTTTCATAAAAAGAGAGAGCATTATTATTCATTTTTACCACCAGTGAAAAGAGTAGAGTGGTAGAGTTCTCTCATTAAAATTGTGCTGTTAAGATCGATGAAGGAGCAGAAAAGCTTTACCCGCGCTCAGGCAGCACAATGTTCTGTTCGGTCACTGATATTAACAGCAAAACATAAGCGAGAGGAAACTGCAGAATCCACACAAAATTTACACCCATTGCAAATAAGAAGGCTGCACTCTCGCCTCTCTTTCGAGTGACAGCTCAGCCCTTTGGGCAAACTTTTGATTCTTTATTTTCATTCAAACATATTCCACATCAAATGACTCCACGTTCCAGTGGGTGCGCGTGTGACTGACCCCTACACCACAGCGACGCAAGCAGTGCTTATAACGCTGACACGAGCAGAGTGTACACAACGCGAGTCGGAGGCCATCTTACCTTTTTCCTGTACAGCTTCATGAACCGGTCTTTGAGGTCGAGGAAGGTAGGCTTCACGCATGTGTTGTTCGCCAGGGCCAGTAAGGAGTGAGAGTGGCCTACAGGAGGCACAGAACACAGCCCGGTCTTCCAGCCTTCCTGGTTCCACGAGATGAAGGGTAGAGAGGGCTTCAGCCTGTTGGGGGGACAGGGGGCAGAGGTGAACTAACAAGGGAGCCCAGATTCCCAACAAGAGAACCCATTTGATCTGAAGTACACTTGGGCAAGAGCAAAGGTAGTTGTGGGACACTATGGTAGTCGCCTCCTGGGTTTTGATGCTCACAGGATCCGACTGTGTCTTTTAAAAAATGTACATATATATTTTTTTTTAAAGTTTACATGCAGGATATCTTCAAATTGCTTAAGAAGATTGAAACAGACTCCAAATACGCAACAGAGGTCTGCTATCCTTACTTTCACCTCTGTCACACACAGGCATGTCCTTTCATTTCGGCTCCTGCCTCTCTCCACAAATTTCCACATTTACAGAGTCTACAGAGAGATGGCTGAATGGTGCAGTCATGAAGCAAAGGTTTCCTATTTTGCACAAACACTGGGCGGTGAATGGAAACAGTATTTCTGAGCGGTAGGTAATCTTTCAGGCGCTCTGTACAGATTGCCTTACGCTACCTGGGGCAGGGGGAGATTGGGGCCGTCCTCTTACCTCTCGATGTTCCTGCGGAGGTCGGACACCTGCACGTTGCCCCGGACCATGAGGGCACAGGCCAGGTACAAGCTGTGTTTGGGGTCGGCGTGGATCAGCTGGTGGTCTTTACTGAAGGCATCTGTGAACATCTGATCCAGCCTGGTTCATAGCATAGACAGAGTGACTTCAGTCTCCTAACTGACTGCATGATTGACAGTGTTGTGTAGTGGTTAAGAAGCTTGTCGACAAAAAGCTGAAGTTTCAAATTGCCAGCTGTATAAGTGAATGAAACTGATCTCCCTAGATAAAGGGGTGTCTGTCTAGCAAATAAATTATGGCATGTAATTGCAGCAGGTATACAGTGCAATAAAAAAATACATGGATAAATAAATACAATACAATAAATAAAGTACTAAATATATTGTCTGTGTCATGTGTGAATAGTAGCCAGATTCAGCACAAACACAATGGCATTTGTCACAATATCATAAAACGCATTTAATTTAATAATAGTTCAATGCACAAACTAACCAGCACTAAAAATCACAAAAAACCTGGAATATTTCTACTGGAATATCATCACAAAAGTATCATTTAAAATAATTAGTGACAAAAAACAACTATCAATTGAATAAAAAATTAATTTTAATGCAGAGCTCTAAATAAAGGGCTCTTTCAGTGCGAGGGTGGAAGACCTCCAGAATGCCAACATCCTGGGTTCCCAGGTAAAAACAGCGGAGAGGGGAGCAGCGGACCTCCGAGTGGGGATGTTGACATCTGCCAGCGTATACAGAGGGGTGAGGCTGGACACCAGGTAGTGCAGCCGGGGAAAGGGCACCAGATTCATGGTGATTTCGTTCAGGTCCATGTTGAGGGAGCCCTCGAAACGAGCAGAGCTGAGGACACAAACAAACCCCTTGCAAGTCTGGATGAAGAACCAATGCACATTCAAAAAATGGACTAAAACCTTCCCCAAGCCTGTAGGTTGGTGGGAGTGCATTGAAAAAAAAAAAAATATATATATAATAAATATATATATATAAAAAAAAAAAAAAAAATGTTGTTTCTGATTTTCTCCCATTTTCTCCCAATTTATTAGCCAATTACACCCTCTATTATTCATGTCAATCCCCCCCTAGTAATATGAGTTCGCTGCCGTAGCCCTGTGACCGGTAGTGACAAAGGCGAAGTATCATCTCCTCCGAGACGCATTTTGATTGGATCAAGCTGCAATTCACCGCCGCGCGACCACTCCCTTTTAAGAGCTTCCTGTGGTCTCGACTTTCTCAGACGCTTGGCTATACAGTGGAGCTTTATCATTTGCAGACCAGAGACCTAAAAAGGAATGAAAAGGTACTTCTGATAGGTCATTTAAGCATTCCCAGAATGGTACTGGTTGTACGCTGCATCCGTACCTGGTTAAATTCAGTAGCAGGTTGGCCACAATGTTATTCATGGCATCAAAGGGCTTCTCGGATTTGCTGACCCCACCCTTTCCAGATATGAGGGTACCATCCTTCTTGATGACAGAGCCTGGCTTTCCAGTGTTGGCCATGTGTCGTATCTTATTCACTATGTCAACCAGCGACTGGACAGAGACACAATGATGCATGAGAACAGCAGGCGTCCGTCAGAACTAGATTTGCCTTGAGCTTTACAGTGTTGACTGCTGAAAAACACCTAAAAACTATTTTAAAATAGTCTAGGTACCTAAATGAGCCTATTCTAATTCTAATAAGGCTGCAGAACAGATGTCACTTTTCAGAATCAACTGTTTGGCTACAGGGCACCTGCACACTCAGAATTCTGATAATATTACGAATGTTATTAAATTGGTAAATTAGTTTGAAAAATATTTTAAATAAATCCTGTAGTACCACAAGATTTTCCAGGTAAACAATGGAAAGCAACTAAAATTGGACATAATTCTCCTAACTTTACCAACTTGGGTGCCTGTAGTTCGACAGTGTTAAGGTTTTTGTTACTGTACCGAAACCGAAGCCACAACAATACTGAATCTTAACAAATAGCAATGGTCTTGGCATGTTTCACCTCCAGACTAAATAAAAAAAGATGATGGGCAACGCCACACTAACCTGGTTCTCCACAGGAAGAACACAGTCGGCGTGCTCGGTCAGCTCCCGCATAGCGAGGACGCTGTTGTAGGGCGAGGTGATGACATCATCCTCTGCCGAGGGGTACACCGCGGTGACAATCCTGCACACCTCGGGGAATTCCTCCTCCAGCAGGTTGAGCACACAGCTCCCCAGCCCAGACCCCGTTCCTTTTGAACACATCAATGGACAAGGGAAAATGGCTGACTGGCAGCGTAGTGTAGTGTAATGGTTAGGGAGCTGGGCTTGTAACTCAGAGGTTGCAGGTTCAATTCCCAGGTGGGGCACTGCTGTTGTACCCTTGAGCGAGGTACTTAACCTGAATTGCTTCAGTAAAATATCCAGCTGTATAAATGGATTGTATGTAAAGAAATGTAAACTGTGTACGTCGCTCTGGATAAGATGCCTAAAATGCAAATGTAAATGTTAAATAAAAGCGGGAAATTGACACCTTCAACACAATAAGGTAGGGGAGAATGTAGACAGTGCTCCACTACTACTCAAATGGCTACGCCCTCTTGCAGTCAAAGTGCTGCCTCACCTCCGCCCATGGAATGAATGAGGAAAAAACATTGCAGGCAGTCACAGTGCTCCGCCGCCTTCCGCACGCTCTCCACAATCCCCTCCCTGTACGCTGACCCGTACACCTTGTGTCCCACGGCCCTAGGGAGAAAGGGCAGAGATTGTATACTCTAGACCAGGGGTTGCCAAACTTTCCAAGCCCAACACCCACTTAACAAGAAAATGCTTCAAGAGTTGGCAGGCCTGGTAACCTGCAGAAGAAAAAATGACCCACGGCCATATTTAAATAAAGTAGTCTAATTTGGTGTGAAGACCAAGGACAGTTGAATTGAATCAGTTTCGGTTAATGTTTAATTGACTCAAGTATACACAAATGGCAGTTATAGCTCACTGAAAGAAAAAACAATAACCTGTACTTGCAGTCACACAACACATCATTATGCAAGCGAACTGATTGGTGCTGGAATTGCATTGGAACCTTCAAGTTAAACAAAAACAGATGCCGGGGAAACAGGGGGAAAGGCTGCATCTAAATGATATTCAGCCCTCACCAGTTGTTGCCGGATCCCGACACGTCTGTGATGAGCTGTGTGCTGTCAAACACATCTCCCAGTGGCCCCTGCAGAATCTCATTCACGACTCCCTCCTCCATGTCGATGAGAACGGCCTGAAACGGACACTTGTCAATGAGGTGAAGCGGACACCAACAGACGGAGTCGGAGAAATAATAGTCCGTCAACGATAAATCACAACAGAAGGAGCTTACCCTGGCCTTGAGGGACCGGATCTTTCTGCCGGTGATGTCACTGCCCTCCCCACCATTTCTGCACAGGGTAAGAAACAGTACATTAGTATCTAACACAGCAACTCATTTTGACAGACTGAGTGACAAACCCAGCCCTGTTGTGGTGGATTTACTTGAAGCAGAAAGTGATGTTTGGAAACGGTACCTGGTGTCGACATTCCTGAAGAAACTACTTAATGCTTCATCATAAACTCCTTTCTGGAAAGAAAAACAAGCAAAAGAAAACCATACAGCCACAATTAAAAACACAATGGCACAATAACTTCCCAGTAAATCTATTTATGGGAATTATTGACAATCAGTAGGTTGGACTTGGACATGGAAATGGAAATGGGCAATTAATAGTACTGCCGCGACTACATTTCCCCGAAAAGGCCAGCAATATTTTTCGCGCTGCAGACAACAGTAAAAGAGGTTTCATAAGTTCTTAATAAGACAGCAGAGGTACAAGTACATCTTCACCTGATAGTGGATTGATGGCCACAACTAAATTAGTTGTATCTGTCTTCCTAAGTAGCTTCTTACTTTGTTAACGTGAGCGTGTTCCCTGAGAGCCAGGTCCCAGAATCTGCAGCCCACTTGATTGCCACACTGGCCAACTGAAGAAAGAACAGAGTTAGCCACCTTGTGAGCGCAATTATGGTATGGATGACTGCATGTTTAATGTAACGTTATGAAGCTTGGCCCGTTAATAAGCGGATAACAAAGATCGGACCTAGCAAGCTAAAGTTAGCTAAGGTAGCAAAACAAATGCCTCTCTGGCAGACAGAACGAAGAAGGAAGCAAAAACAAGTTATACATTGACCGTTGTTATAAGGAATTGCACAGAAATCTTATTTGGGCAAACGAAGTAGTCATCACTGGTCCTCCGATGCAACAAACTGCCGATTAATCAACATTTACATTTGACATTTTAAGCATTTAGCAGACGTTCTTATCCAGAGCGACTTACAAGATGTGCATTAATACATGGTATGATCAATCATTGTTCGCGCAACCAAGCAACTTAACGTTACACGTTAGTAGCATTTATATCAGGCGGTGTACACAATCATATACAGAATGGTCAGTAAATCGTTAGCTATTGTGATATTGTTTCTCGAACTAGACGTCTATGTTTCGATTCCACTTACCTTGTACAACTATAGACTGCGTCATATTGCGACTGAGGGACAGAACAACACGTGAATAAACTCGTAACTTACAGCGATACTTATTTTAAATTCCATCACGCCATTTTATATTGACATTATCTAGGTACTAATGTGTGGTAGTATTCATTGTCAGGGTAACGTGAGAGAACACTCATGCACAACTAACGCGCTAAACCTTCCACTTTCCGCGCCCACAAGTCAAACAACTTCACTAGTCCTATGATGATGACGTTACGCTCTGGAAACCAAGGACGCTGAATTGACCACGCCTCTTTTTTCTCTTCGATGACATATTTTGTTGACGTTTTATTGGTTCATAAGCGTACATGGGGGCGTAAAGACCAATCAAAAGAGACAACGCGAAGTATTCGTTTATAAAAACAACCTTCCCTTTCATTGTCTGTTCGGCAGACGCACACTAGATGGCGTCGCATTCACAGTGCTCCTTTACGTGTGTTCATATTTTCTTATTCGACCATTCCTATGCTACTTGAGAAATGGAATTACATTAGATTAAATGAAGTTTTTGAACATGAAATGTGAAATAAAGGAAATAAATCAAGGTAGTACCCTTGTTATGCCATACGCATGTTCTTAAAATGCATTTGCAATCGGCTATTAAAATGAACTACACATTTGTGAAATTGTGGATTACATTGTGTCATCTGAAACGACTTTCAACTCGCTGATATAGCTAGCACCTGCGATTATAGGTAAACACAGTAAGAATGGCGACGAATAAATCAATCTAAATAGCATTTTATTGATGATAAACCCAAATCTAGTCTTATATCAAGTCGTATCGGATCAATCCGTGCACTGAATGTGGTTGTTGATTAGTTTGAATACTCTTTGAAGTATTATTACGTAAAAATCACCAGCACAAATCAGATGATAAAAGATATTCATTTTATTCTGCAGAAAATATGTGGGGAAAAACTTTTTTAAGCAGAACAGAACATTTGTTTAATTGCGTAAAAAGCATAGTTTTGAGATTATTTAGTGATGAAATAATCAAAGCACAAAAGCATAGTCTTACTGTGCTTTCATTTCTAATTAGAGCAAAAGTCTTCTTCCTGAGGCTATGATTTATGGCATATTGGAGCACCCCTATTTTATTCAAAAGACCAAAGACTTTCCTTAGAAATGTTTAATGAAAATATACAAATCAACACTTATTTGTGTGGGGATATTAAGTAGTACATAATATAACTACTGTGTGTGGGCTAATTTTTGTTTTTACAAGCGACACATTTGGAAACTGTATTTTATTGGTACAACCTTCGCATAACACTGCCGCTCAGAGCAATAAAACATAACGCATTCCTCTCTCCAAATAAAATTGCATATCACAGCACCCTCAAGACTAAAAAATGATTCATGTTTCGTTGCTGACCTGGAATAAATTCCCGGTCAGTTTATTTTCAGTGGCAATTTCATGCTGCAATTTCCTACTCCAAGCAGTCACAGGGGAGAATAGACATTAGTAAACACATTGGTACAGCCAAGAAACAGTGACAATGTAATTTCATGCTTTTTTATTTGTACAGCAGTGACATGGTATGCTCGTGTGGACTCTTGAGTCAGCCTTGGAGCTCTGGTGTGAGTGTCGCTGTGTTGGCAGTTTCAGGCCGCAGGGCAGGAGCCAACGCTGACCGCCCCGCTGACCAGGGCGGCCTTGCTGAAGCTCACTTGGATATCGTTGACCGCCAGGTTTCTCATGCAGCCTGCGTAGGGCCTGGTAGTGGGTAGACCTTGTGGAAGCAGGGATGCTGGAGGAGGAGGAGGAGGAGGAGGAGAAAAACACAGCATGTTTGCACCTTATTAACCACTTTTAATTTTTTTAATTTTATTTAACCTTTATTTAACCAGGCAAGCCATTAAGAACAAATTCTTATTTACAATGGCGGCCTGGCAAAAGGCAAAAGGCACTTCTTCACTGAGTATTAATCCTGATGTTTTGTTCTTGTGTATTTTCGCGAAGCAATAAACACATTGCTACGATACATTCATTTGTCGCTTTGATGAATTTGGTTTGACGCACAATCTGATACTGTATAGAATACTATAACTAAAATTGTATTCACTTCATTTGTGAATACCTGTCTATGGTTTGTTTCTTTGTGCATGTTATTATGTTCAGTGTTAAAGATGAAAAATGACTCATCTGACTGTAAGAAATAATAATGAGTCTTATTGAACTATTTCGTAAATATTTCCCAGATATAACTGCACATATGCTATATTTGTTCACAGACTGGGAAGCACCAGTGAGTGGACAGTTGCAGGTGTCACTGACCAGGGGCTCCACCAATAAACACAGGGGTCATTGTGTCCTCTGCTTGGGGGTTGAGGGGACCCACGACATGGTTCACCTCTGAGTCCACATCCAGTTGTACAACATTGGCATCGCGGATCACTGAGAGCAGAAAACAGAGAGGTAAAATGCAAACACTTTAATCAGTATAGCCCCCAACATGTTTCACATTGGTTAAATGCACAGGGAGAGAGGGAAGGGCACATTTGTTGTCAAAATTTGTGACACAATACTGTATAACATTACTGACTACTACAACATGACACATAAAACCTGTAAATCACTTATGCCATATTCAAATTACTTTTAACTTGTTATTGTTAAAGCTTTTGCAATATGACAAACTAATTTCTAATTTTCCCCCTGGGATTAATGAAAGTATCTATCTATTGAAATATCTCATGCCAATAAAGAATGGGATTTCTAAATTGAATTACAGAGAGAGAGAGAGAGAGAGAGAGAGAGAAAGAGAGAGAAAGAGAGAGAGAGTGAGAAAGAGAAAATATCTCTGATGCAGCATTACATCTCCTCACCTGTAATTCTGTGCCAGCTGCCGTCACAGATACCCTGTCTTGGAGAGACGCGTGTAGAGAATTCACGGATTCCATTGTTCACCAGGACCACTACCTGGAATGACAATAAGCCAACATTTTAAATTGCAGGAAGTCATCTACATGTTTTGTCTCTGCTTTCTGTTTTGTCTGTGTGTGTGTGTGTGTGTGTGTGTGTGTGTGTGTGTGTGTGTGTGTGTGTGTGTGTGTGTGTGTGTGTGTGTGTGTGCATGGTGTGAAGGCGGAGGAGGTTTGAGTATTTTATTCATTCTCACCGCTCCTTGGTGAATGTACATGCTGAGATACTCCGCATCAGTGGTGTAGACATGCAGTAGCATCCCAGACGCCACACGAGGGCGCACCTCCAGCACCAGCTCAAACTTCAGTCCCAGGTTGAAAGAGTCATCTGAAGGGGATGGGGGGAAAAAACACGTCATGTGCTGCCTGTCCTGGTGCTGAACCTTACCTCTCACGCCTCTGACCTGGAATGTTTCACAGCATTATGGGCACAGAAGTATGTGCACGTGTGAAACTTAGATGGCCACAGTAGGGTGTGAAATTTTTCAGCGCTTATTCAACAGCTGCAACTCTGCTTCCAAGGCCTTGGGGTCTAAAGCTATCTTCCTCGCCCTTTACTTTCCACCAATCAAGATTTCTGCTCCAGCAATGGGGGGATATCACATTGCGTTTTTTTCTAACGAGAGGCCGTTTCCTCTCTCAGCTGTGGGTCTGTGTGGTTTTGTATATTTTTCCACAGGAAATCTTAAACGTCAGGTGACACACAACGGGCGAATTGTTTCTGAGTGGGGCCCCACCAAATCGGTGCCATGCAAAACAATGAGTGCAATGCGAATGGTCCTTTCATTACAGCTAGCAACGTTTAAGCCCTGCTGTACACCATTACCCTTCAGAGCTGTTTTTCCATTTAAACCGAATCAACTGCAAAGCATGCAATACTCAGGGCCTCAGGGAGTCATATGGTACCATGATCTTTTGGTTTATGTTCATCGAGGAGTTCTCTGACCTCTGTCTAAGACATGGGATTCATTTCAATTTGGCACGGACAAATCGGCGTATTACCCAAGACCACGTATCCGCCCTCCTCCGAGAAGTAGGATCCGGACTCCGAGAGTCCATCAAAGCAGGGCGTGACCCCAAAGGTCTGTGACACGGAGGACAGCCAATGGCCATTGAGCTGGGCGTTGCTCACACAGCCGGTGAAGCTGTACACTGAGCTCCTCTGGGGAGAGAGAGGAAACACAAAATGAGTGAAGATGTATTCCCACGACTGGCGATAACTGAGATGGGGCGGTTGTCTGCATGAGGCATTTGACCCCGCCCCCCTGCGGGCGATTGGCTCTACGGTCCTTTGAGGCTTTCCCGTGCTTCTCTACAAAGGTCATCAATGAGAAACAGAGTTCCAAACTGATCTTGGTTAGATAAATCTTTGCTAAAAACACCACAGGAGTCTGCAGTAAGCCTTAGACAATATTATTTTTCCTGGGAAGACAAAAATTTGTATCTCCTCTCTGGAGGATAAATAACTGAGCAAAGCTGTCTGGATGGAGACCAGCTGGACAGCCGTTGATTCCAAAACATGCCAGAGGAATACAAAAATATATAAATGACAAGAGTAATGTGCTTTGCTCACTAAAATTAATAAAGAAATGATTTGCGGTGCTAACATTCACTCACACCCATGTCTGAAATGGGAGATAGAGAAAAAGGGAATGGACTCTTACACATTCATAATGATAATGTCTTAATAACAGGACATGTTAGAGCAGGGTTCCCCAAATCCGGTCCTGGAGGGCCACAGGGTATGACTGGTTTTTGCTTTCATGTCATCAGCAACCAATTTGAAGCCAGATTAGGTGAGTTAACTGTGTAATCAAATGCTTTAATTGATAAATGATGTGCTGAGTAACAACAAAAACCAGTATATCCTGAGGCCCTCCAGGACCGGATTTGAGGAACCCTGTGTTAGAGTGTTATGTCCAATTATATTACTAGTCCTTGGTGAATGCAGAGCTACTAGAGCAATGGTCTCCCCCACAATGGTTCCCATGGTCTGGAATATAATAGAATTTTGACCAAGTCAGTGTACCTACGATCCCCCTGTTCAAGAAGTGCAGTCCTTTGGTGCTGCGTGGCTCAGCTGGAGGACTGCAGACTGTAAAGAAATGGTGGCTGGCTTCGAAGGGCATGCTTGCTAGTCTAAACTCTCCAGAATGGAGATGGGACGGGGCTAGAAATATGATTGGGCTTTCCAAAGTGTGAGAAAGAAGTAAAGAATAAGGGGACAAAAAGTTGTTTAAAAAGTGACTTTTCATGATATAATGAAGACCTGGGCAACATTCAATTAGCCTGTGGGCTGTGTTCACGATTTGTGTCTGCCGATGACCATTGTCGGATTTGTTGAGAGAAATTGGTAACTTGATTTCAGATTGAAAAATGTGTAGCATGCCACATAAATTAAACGTGACATAAAACAAAAATGTAGCATGAAAACAAACATGTAAATGTAGCATAAAGCGCTGTACACAAGATCAACAGGAGTAAGACAAATCTTCCATTTCCCCGGTATAGGTCTTCTATGGCCCAGCCCTGCCTGTGTTTGCAGGATGTTCTGCTGCGCTTTAAGAGCACCCACAGTCGTACACACGGCCTGCTCTGTACCCTGCGCACAGAGTCTCTGTACCTGGATGTTCCTCTGAGCCTTCCCAGGGGGTACCCCGCCCACGTAGAGAGGGCTGCTGACGTGCCAGGAGGTGTTGGCGCCATGAGCTCGATCCTCCAGCACTTTCAATCCATCAATGATTAACCGCCCCACGTTCCCATCGCGGGTAAAAATAACCTGCAGGAAGAGAGCGGACACAGGTGACTGAGAGTCCACGCTCAGCACAAACTGAGGCACGGTTGCTGCTTGCTATTGCAGACCTATCTGTTTCAATATACACCAACACGAAAAAGGCTCCGCCTACATTGTGCCACTCGCCGTCGTTGTATTTCTCCTCGCTTTTGATCTTGACTTTGTGGCTTCCCATGCTGAATGTGTACACCAGTTTCCCATGGGCCAGGAACAGGGCCATGTAGTTGTCCTCAGCCTGGTCCGAGACATAGAAGATGAGGCCGAAGGAGGAGTGTGTCTTCAGAGAGAGGGAGAAGTGGGACCTGGTGGGGACACCAACACAACAAGACCAAGGTTCACCATGTACTAAACCTGCCACATAGTCTTTACACATTTGTTTCTTTATTCATTTTTGGAACGTGGATAAGACGTAGCCCACCCTTCTAGGTGGGAGAGATGCACAATTTGTTCACAAAGACCTCAGGGACTGCCTGTGTTAGACAGAATGCCTGTGCCTTCCCAGCAGACTGACCTCTCACTGAAGGATTCTGGGATGTCCATGTACTCCTGTCGGCTGTTTCCAGTGCCCCCGTAGTGGTAGGCATGCTGGGTAGCGCGAGGCTTCAGGGAAAGGTAGCAGGGCGTGGCCTCAGTCTCGGGTGGCTCCAGCGGGTCACTCTTAAGACCCGCTGGGCCTTGCAGGACGCTAGTCTTATCTCTGCCCACCTGGAGAAGGGAAGACACCAGTAAATTAATATGTGATTCTGCTTGAACACCCAATATTCCCAAGATCTATTTTGAAAGCACTTAAGTAGGAGTTCTAGTTCTCTATCCCTTTATAGTCATCAGCTTGATCAATGCTCATCATCTTGTTGCATGATCATCAAACTTCTGATTAGTCTGCAAAGTTCCTATATTCTTGATTTGTATTCTTCAATGACCATCACCTAATCCCATTCAAGTCAAATACAAAATGACACTGAAACCTCTCATCTTGGTTGAATATAATAATTTGCACTGTAAAACATGTACATGTGTATTAATGCAACATAAAGTGCCAGGCCCAGACGTTCATATACAGTACTGAAAACCTATAGGCGTCTGAAGATGAGCCTGTTCAGTTTCCTCTTACCTTTCGGACCTGGGTCTGCTTGGTTTTGGAGGAGTTCCTGCTCTGTTTTAAATGCAGCGCAGCTGGTGGTCTCTCCACAGGGCAGTCCTGAAGGGAGGCATGGACGTTTTCGGAGTACTTCTGGAAGTCCTCTGGCTCGATGTCCCTGTCCTGCCTGCGGAAAGCAACACAGAGCTGCTGAGTTTTGGAAACTTGCTTAGTCTTCAGGGAAACGGATTCCACGTCCCTCCACTCTGAGCCGAGCCTGGCTCGCAATGTGCGCTTACACAGCAGAGCAACACACTGTCTCCCGGGTAACGGAGCCCACATCTTTATACAGTACACGCAGTTCTGTTTGTGAACTTGGCTTCTGTCCATTCCGAGATACAGTTGGCTGCTCATTAGTTAGAGCCGGGGACAAGCAAACAGCCACAGGGAAAACACAATTTCCTGCGACTGAAAATGCGCTTTTAATGAACATTTCCAGGGGTCCGTTTTGGGGAATTAATTTGCTGGGTTTGTTTGGTCTCCTTTGAGCAACATGCTCAGAATCCCATTTTAAGAATCTTTTGATGGAACAGTTTTTGGTGCATTTTGCTTTTCACCCAAAGATGGTACCAGACCCGAAAATAAAATCATCATAAAATAATGACTTAAGGGTTCCCAATAAATATTGCAATATAATGTGCAAACGTTCATGGGTGAACATACAGTACAAGCACGAGAAGGTGCTGTCTCTTTCTCGAGACCATTAACAATTTATTTAAAAAAGCTTGAGCGAATGCTCATTTTGGTTGAGTGGGAACTTGACGCAGGGCCTGTGTATTTGCTGTGCACTGATAAGCTCTGCGTGTGCTGTGCACTGATCGCATCAGCATCCTCAGCGCAGTGAGTGGTCACCTGCTGATGTAGGCGTAGCTGATGCAGCCCGTGAAGTTCCTGATGCTGCTGCTGGGTGAGCCCCCAAAATAGAAGGTCTTGTGAGAGGTGGACGACAAAAGCGAGGCCGGGTGGCTCTTCTCCTGTTTGTCCTTGTCGTCGACAACCAGCTGATACCTGGGAGAATGCAGTCAATGCGACACACATTATCATGGACAGTACTATTAATCGCAACAGGTGCTGGCGTACAACTATTTATTTCTTCTTTAAAAACAGAAAAGGACAAGGGACTTTTTCAACGGCAACCAGACATACTTTTGATTGGTGACTGAGGCCACCAGGAAATGTGTACGTCCATCATTGTAGTGCTTCTTGTGCGACTTCACCTTGGTACTCCTGGAGTTCAGCACGACTGCTCCATTCTCCAGTGAGATGGAGAACTCATCGGCCTTAGACAACGCAATAAAAAACAAATTCAACAAAAAATTGATTCACATCTGAATAGTACTGCAACTACAACTAGGACTAGGACTACAACTATAACTATAACCACACATTATAAAAGTATGAATAATAATAATAATAATGATTATTATATTATTGTTTAACATTAAGTTAGACATAATTAAGTTATTAGAACTACTGCACACGGTCTGTTTTATTGTTAAGTTTTGCGAAGTATTGTTGGGCAATTATGCTCTCAGAGTGTGTGGCTCATTTAACAGACAAAAATATCAAATGAACAATTCCGCTAAAAAACAGCTGTACTTAAAATGGTATTAAAGCTAGAAAGTTGATTGAGAGAATGCTGCCAAAAACATTGTGGAGCAGGACACAGAAATCAATGCACCCCTTCATTGTGGTAGAAGAGAAGACCATTAGGCTCCAGTGTTCGGAAGTTGAGCCCTCCCTCGAATATCTCAAAGGGGGATATCTTTGCTGAGGCTCCCAGAAAGCCGTCTCCAATGAAGTTGGCTTTACGGGACATCTGTCAGACACATGGGGGAACACAAAAAAGTGTCACTGACCTAGGGATTATATTCAGGGAACCATTACAAGTCCTCTATAAGGAGAAGACTATTTAGACATTTAGTAGATTCTTTTTTGTCACTTGAGGGGAACATGTAAAGACTCCAGCCAGCAATCCTAAAGGGCTATGTTTGTACAGCTACATTACATACAACATATTACATTACTGGCGCAGTGCTATAGGGTTATATCTGTAGGCTGGGCTGTACATATGAAAGACCCTTGTGGGCAGTCCTATAGGGTTATATTTGTAGGCTGGGCTGTACATATGAAAGACCCCTGTGGGCAGTCCTATAGGGTTATATTTGTAGGCTGGGCTGTACATATGAAAGACCCTTGTGGGCAGTCCTATAGGGTTATATCTGTAGGCTGGGTTGTACATATGAAAGACCCCTGTGGGCAGTCCTATAGGGTTATATCTGTAGGCTGGGTTGTACATATGAAAGACCCTTGTGGGCAGTCCTATAGAGTTATATCTGTAGGCTGGGCTGTACATATGAAAGACCCTTGTGGGCATTCCTATAGGGTTATATTTGTAGGCTGGGTTGTACATATGAAAGACCCTTGTGGGCATTCCTACAGGGTTATATTTGTAGGCAGTCCTATAGGGTTATATCTGTAGGCTGGGCTGTACATATGAAAGACCCTTGTGGGCAGTCCTATAGGGTTATATTTGTAGGCTGGGTTGTACATATGAAAGACCCCTGTGGGCAGTCCTATAGGGTTATATCTGTAGGCTGGGCTGTACATATGAAAGACCCTTGTGGGCAGTCCTATAGAGTTATATCTGTAGGCTGGGCTGTACATATGAAAGACCCTTGTGGGCATTCCTATAGGGTTATATTTGTAGGCTGGGCTGTACATATGAAAGACCCTTGTGGGCAGTCCTATAGGGTTATATCTGTAGGCTGGGTTGTACATATGAAAGACCCTTGTGGGCATTCCTACAGGGTTATATTTGTAGGCTGGGTTGTACATATGAAAGACCCTTGTGGGCAGTCCTATGGGGTTATATCTGTAGGCTGGGCTGTACATATGAAAGACCCCTGTGGGCAGTCCTATAGGGTTATATTTGTAGGCTGGGCTGTACATATGAAAGACCCTTGTGGGCAGTCCTATAGGGTTATATCTGTAGGCTGGGTTGTACATATGAAAGACCCTTGTGGGCAGTCCTATAGAGTTATATCTGTAGGCTGGGCTGTACATATGAAAGACCCTTGTGGGCATTCCTATAGGGTTATATTTGTAGGCTGGGTTGTACATATGAAAGACCCTTGTGGGCATTCCTACAGGGTTATATTTGTAGGCTGGGTTGTACATATGAAAGACCCTTGTGGGCAGTCCTATAGGGTTATATTTGTAGGCTGGGCTGTACATATGAAAGGCCCTTGTGGGCAGTCCTATAGGGTTATATCTGTAGGCTGGGTTGTACATATGAAAGACCCTTGTGGGCAGACTCCAGCCAGCAATCCTAAAGGGCTATGTGTGTACAGCTACATTACATACAACATATTACATTACTGGCGCAGTCCTATAGGGCTATATCTGTAGGCTGGGCTGTACATATGAAAGACCCTTGTGGGCAGTCCTATAGGGTTATATTTGTAGGCTGGGTTGTACATATGAAAGACCCTTGTGGGCATTCCTATAGGGTTATATCTGTAGGCTGGGTTGGACATATGAAAGACCCTTGTGGGCATTTCTATGGGGTTATATCTGTAGGCTGGGTTGGACATATGAAAGACCCTTGTGGGCAGTCCTATAGGGTTATATATGTAGGCTGGGTTGTACATATGAAAGACCCTTGTGGGCAGTCCTATAGGGCTATATATGTAGGCTGGGCTGTAAATATGAAAGACCCCTGTGGGCAGTCCTATAGGGTTATATCTGTAGGCTGGGTTGTACATATGAAAGACCCTTGTGGGCAGTCCTATAGGGTTATATCTGTAGGCTGGGTTGTACATATGAAAGACCCTATAGGGTTATATTTTGTGGGACCAGTCCAGGGTTATAGAGTTATATCTGTAGGCTGGGTTGTACATATGAAAGGCCCTTGTGTTATATTTGGTAGCTAAGCTGTACATACGAAGGACTCCTCTGGACAGCCACTGCTGATTCCAATAGTTCCTGGCTCCTCCAGCAGGTTGAAGTCTTTCTTCTGGAACTGGAAGCCCTTCACACATCCCTTCAGGCCCACCAGGGAGGAGAGCTCTGACCTGGAGGAGGATGGGAGTGGATACACAGAGTGTGAAAAGAACTGCTGCAACAATGGAGATATGACTGTTCAATGCCCCTCAATCCAAGGCCAGCATTAGCAGCTGTTAACAGTGTATTATTGTACAAACCAAAACAGCAGATCAATAGAACAGTCAGAATCCTTTGGTTTGTCTTTGTGTCTGTGTGTCTGTGTGTGTGTGTGTGTGTGTGTAGGTGTGTGTGTATGTGTGTGTGTGTGTGGGTGAAATTACCTGGAGAGTAAAAGGCTAGACGGGGCCCCTCCAATGTAGATATCCGAGAAGGGCAATGTTTTCTTTTCACTTTCAATCGATTTGACATGACTTCTGTCCACCAATAAGATGATCTTCTTTGAATGGTGATAAATTACAGACACCTGAAAAGGAGTACAGTTCAGTTGAGTTTTTCTTTTTTAAATTTGAGAACATTACAGTACTTTCTCACTTAAAGTGCCTTTATTGACTCCCCCATCCTACACAGTCCATGTGCAATGTGGTAATTTACCTCGTGGTATCTTGCGTCATTGATCTGCAATTTCGGTAAGTTGCTCTCCATTACAACTGGACCGCTACTGAAGCCAAAGTCATACTTGAGACGCAGGAATCCATTTAGCAACTCCAGCACAAAGAAATTGTCCTGAAAAAAGAGTAACTGGCTCCATGAGAAATTCTACACATGGTGTGTTTAAAACATTTATGATATAGTGAAAATAGTATGTGGAAAGTAAACCAAAAAACATCAAAATCAGTTTAAGAATGGATGTCATGTGGAGTAAAAAAAAAACTGTTTAAAAAGATGAAAAAAGAAAGTTAATATGGTTGCTGTTAAATTGTCATGCAAGGCACGTTCATTTGGCACCAAGTCATTAATCAGTGTGGCTCCCCATAAAGCGTGCTTTTGTCAGGGCTGCAGTGTATCTCCGAGAGTAGACACACAGTGTTGACACTGTGTAAAAGCGCTATAAGAGTACTGTGCCATAATAGCATAGCGTGTAAATGTAAATATAAACGTAATGTAAATGTACATTTGCTATACTCACCCCATTGACCATTAGGAAGAGGATGCCATTGTTGGCCACGGTTCGCACTTCAATGTCAAACCTGGTGACGATGCCAAACCTTCCTCTCCTCGTGATGTTGTTGACAAGTGCGTAGCCTGTGCCATCAAACAGGTAGCTGGTGACTCGATTCTGAGAGAAGGCCAGTTTGTACCTAGAAAAACAGAAAGTGAGGGAGGCAAGAGGAGAAGAGTGTATAAATACAAAATAGAGGATGAACGAAAAAACTTTGACCACAAAAAGGTCATAGAAAAGAGATGCTTCGTTCTCATGACCTTATTAGCTAGTTTCTGACCCAAAGGTGAGTTGCTTATATTAGTCTTCGGTCTGTGAGTGCGGTCTGTAAACTCTTTTAAAGAAGAGGTCAAATGAAGATTCTCAGGGCAACATCTGAAGTTTGTCGGAACCATTTGGGGTTAAGAGGCAGTTAACGTGACACCGTAACTAATTACCCTTAGGAATGCAAACATCTGAGGCACCACCAACATGTGTTAAGTTAATCAATTCATTTGAATAAATGCACACGTACCATGGTGGTTATACACTTTTAAAGTAATCAGGAAGTCAGAAAAAAGAGTAAACAAGATGAAGAAATATTTTAAACCTTTTTGTAAACCTATGTCTCATTAACTGTCTGCCATTGTGTACAGCACCGGAACAAAAATAAACACACGTATACAGTATTGCACCAGTGTACTTGAGGGCTATCTTCCCATGATCAACTCTATGTAGAGTATGCATCACAACCACACCTAATTTTCACCTATTTAAATTGATACAACATGGATTTGTTCACACTGCACACGACAGAACAAAAAGGGGAGCGCAGCACCTGGGACAAGGTGAAGCAGTGCGGACGTTCATTTTGTGGGTCTGCTTGAAGTTGTACAGGCTGATGACATCGTTGTTCACAGAGCCCATCTCAATGCAGCCCACGAAATTGGGCAGGCTCAGCGTGGCGGGTAGCTACACACAGAGGAAAGGAATAAATGCAGTGTCCAGCAGGGCAAAGCAGGCCGCTTCGTGCGGTGCCAGCCACAGAGGGGGGCCGCTGCAGCCCTCTGAAAGACGACACTAATGGCTGGGATCAGCAGAGGGTTGCCTTCTGGGGGCAGAGATGAAAGACATACGGTACCCTGAAGTCTGGGGGAACGCCACCCACGTAGAAGACGGTGTTCTTGGGGTCCAGGTCGAACAGGGAGTCCGTGCCGTGGGCCACCCCCTTCTGGATGAACTTCTGCTCGGCAGTGCTGCTGGGGCCGGGCACGGTCAGGAACACTTTGCCGTGTTTTCCAAGCCTGCCAAAGAGACAGAGTGGCGCGGTTAGCCTCCTCGTGTGCATGGACAGATTGCTGTGTGAATGGACGTATCGCTGTGCGGACAGACAAACTCCCGTGCGAACGGACTGGTTCCTGCATGCACAGACTGACAGGATAATGTGTGTGTGGACAGATGGATGTTCCTGTGGGTCCTGTGTGATAGACTGCCTTGTGCATGGATGGAAGAACGTCCCCACAGTAAGCATGTCGTGTTAAAAGTGGGGATGGGGCGTCGGATAGCGTAGCGGTCTAACGCACCACACTTGGCTGGTCCGGTGTGGCGTGCGCTGCCTGTCAGGGACGCGGTTTGAAACCCACATCTCTACCAGACCGGCCCTGGTCGTCAGCCATGATCGGGGGTGGCCTTTGGCCGTCCGGGGGGGGGAGGGTGAGCCGGCTCGGGTGAGCCGTGAAGCACGGAAAAGGAGTCTCCAGAACGTGGTGGGCGAATTCCGTCTCGAAGGAGGCGGAGGTCGCTGCCCACGGAGAATTAGCTTGCCTCGTAGAGACGAGCGACGAACCCATGTGGGGAGGGTTAAATCAAAATAAATAGAGGGTGTAATTGGCTACCAAATTGGGAGAAAAAATCTGAAACAAATTTTAAAAGAAAGAAAGTGGGGACACAGTACCTCTCAACTTTGACCAGGGTGAAGAAGGCGGGCCACGTGCTGACGGGCTTGGAGCTCAGCGAGATCTCCACGTCCTCGCCGCCCAGATTGTACACGTAGACCAGGTTGTCATTCTTTATGGCAAGGCCCATGTAGTCTTTCATTCCCTTTAAGATGCACAAGATGCCAAATGTGAATATTCCCTTTTGTATACATATACAATAAATACTATATAATGAGTTTCAAGGGACCTGGGTTCACAAATTAATAAGGGAGTATTTGTATCTGTAATGACAGCGGCTAATGATAACCTAGAAAAAGAAACATTTGTCAAATATTTCATTCTAGCACATTCCTTTGGTCATTTGGGATCCAAGCCCCATGAAAAACATGATTGGGTCAATTTAATCAATAGGTATTTAAAATAGCTATTCAAATAAATATAGAAGACATTTTTATATATAATCTTTATGCTGAATAATGGCTGTTAGTACTATTACTCTTAATGCTGAAAAAAAAAAAAGTCTACAATGCCTAAAGTATATAAGATGTATATAAGAGATATATCATGAGCATTCCAAACTATGCTGTGTCTATACAAATTCTATGCACAATATCCAATGATGGCTAAATCACCAGAGCTGCCACTCTTAAATATGTATGTGTATAAAATAATGTATAAAAATATAAAAATAAAATGGAGAAAATCCTGCTTTCATCACATCTTTGTGTATATGTGTATGTGTATGTATGTGTGTGGTGTGTGTGTGTGTGTGTGTGTGTGTGTGTGTTAGAGTGACCAGATTCAAACAGTCCAAATGCAGCGCAAGGTGTATGAATTTGTGGGACATTGCAGGAAAGGAGAAATAATAACAAACAAAAAATAATGAGGCGATTGCTGATGATATTGTCGAGTGGGAGGGGGGCTGTGAGCTGTGGAGCGGGGGATCTTATCTGTATTTTACATAAATAAAAGCTTGTACTTGATTTAAAAGGCAGTAATAATCTAAATAACAAAGCAATAGAAATGTTTATTAATGGTGATGAAATTGTTGAGGGGGGGGAGGGGGCCAGATATTATTTAATTAAATAATATCCGTCATGCTATTCTTTAATTAAAATGCAGGACAACATCCGTCGTTGCGGAATGCGGGACAATGAGTCAAAATACAGGACATCTGGTCACCCAAGTGTGTGTGTGTGTGTGTGCGCGTATGTGTATACAAGGCTATGATAGTTATGCAAATGAGCCCTTCTCTTTGAAGGCGCGAACACAATTGTTGCGGCCGTCTCTTGGAAACCCTTGAAAAGGCAACTGTCAACTCCCAAAGACTTTGCCTGTTCTCAAGATCACAACAAGCTATTCATCACCACGGGCCCCTCCTTCCTTTTAAAAAAAAAAAAGATCTGGGCTGTCCTTGGGGTCCGAGCCTCTGAAGTGTGAATAGCAGCTCTGGGGCTCTGCTGTGCTCCATGTCCTCCCTTTCAGACACAGAGAAAGGCCCGCGACATCAATGGGGCTGCGGCAGCCTTTGTGCCGCCCCCACGGCGCCTTACGCAAGAGCCTCCTCACGTTTCTGTCTCCCAGGTAGAAGACGAAGCGGTCCCGCGTGGGCTGTTTGTCCGTGTCCACCCGCATGTACAGGCTGATGGACGTGACCGTTTTCAGCTCCTCCAAATTGTCGTGGGGCTGCACCTCCACCGCCGACTGACCGTTGAACTTCATCGACACTTGAACCTTGAGGGACGAAACAAAGGCCATTTAAAAAAGAGGCATTTTTTTTAGGGATTTCTCCATGACTGAATGTGTGCATGCTGAAATGCTGCATTTGAGAATAACTGATAAATGACCGACAGGCTTCTGAATGCTAATTTTCCTTCGGTTTCCCTGACGACTCATTTTAAGTACTTGATAAGCGCAGCAGCGCCATGAGACACTCTTTTCATTGGTCAGGCATTAGAAAATATTTTTCATTTTTTTCTGTTCACTTGTGTTCTCATTGGTCAAATGGTCTATTTGCGTTTTCATCGGTCAGGAAGTCATCAAGTCAGCGTGTGTTGGTCAGAAAGCCATTTTGTGTTCTGAAACAGTATAGCCAGACAGCAATTTTGTATCTTTTGGCCAAACAATGTGTTTTGCTCCCTCGTACCTTCTTGGCCACGCTCCTGGCCTGGGCAATGAGCTCTCTGATGCGCATGATGTTGGTGGAGACATTATTTACTGTCCTTTTCTCCTCCACCAGGCGGAGCTTGTCCAGCAGTTCAGGGACGAGCTCAGACAAGTTGTTCACTACAAGAAAGACACCATTGCAGCTGTAGTACAATTGTTTTTCCCCCAGCAGTTCAACAAATTATGACAATTATGACAAACAATGACAAAATGCAAAGCTCCTAAAATATATTTGAAAATTGTATTCCACTTTCTTTGCATTTTCAATGTTACTTAGACTTATTACTTATTTATGTATGCAGATGTTCACTAATAGTAGAGTGTAGCTCTACTAACACATCACTCTGACAGTGGGGCAGAGTTTGACTCTTTCCACACACTGGGACAGACTCCAGGGAAGGCCGAGTGCTCAGATTCAGAGGATTGACTTTCCTCAGGCAACACAGGCCCGCAGTCAAAGGCAGCATGATTACTTGGGTGAACAAAGACGGGCGTTGTGCCACAGCAAGAGAAACAGACAGATGTTACACACGGGAAAGGTGGCTTGTGGCTGTTTCTGCACTCCCGCTCTCTGTCCGCTGTGGTGAAGGCACACAAGATTAGAAGTGTGGAATCATGGGATTGGTATGCGATAGGCTGCCAGCAGTTTAAAGTGATGATACTTTAAATATCTTGAGTATGAACAATCGTGCCCTCAGTTAAATGGATCCAGAGCGGTCTGAGGGTCTTATCGCTTTTGGCCTGGGCTCTGAAACATTTGGCTGCGCTTAAACCCGATGAGTGAGCAAGCGTGGGGTACCTGCTTCTCCGGCGGAGATGACAGCCTGATCGTAGGCTGCGACGGAGTACTCGTTGCTGTTCATGTTGCTGGACCACTCCCCCACACGCTCGCTGATGGGGTTAACGCCCTGCAGGACCTCCGCCGATCGGTTCAGGGTGCTCTCCGCCACCTCCTTGGCGAACTGCAGACGCTGAGTCGTCCTGCCTGTGGAGTTCAGCCCGAGGGCGAAAAGTACAGGCAACAAAAGAAAACTCTGAGACTGCGGTCTTCCAGGTTCTTGAAAGTGACCCAATCCAACCCAATCCAAATGTGCCAACAAACTCTTCGAGGGATGATTAGTTGACCAGAGCTACCCTCATGCATTGCATTGACATATATTGACAAATATACTATATTGCATAATATATTTGAATATATAAAATGACTCCACATACATTTTGCAATACATGCCAATATATTGCTATTTTTGAGAACATTTGAGTACACCTTCCATCTGGACTACGGCTAAGCGGGCACTCCTTCATTCTTGAGCAAGATAATGACCCGAAACACACCTTGAAGTTGTGCAAGAACTATCTGGTGAAGGGGGAACGTGAAGGACAAGTCAAACTAAGGACCTGGCCTGCCCAGTGTCCAGACTTCATCCCATAGAACTTGTATGGGATGAACTGGACAGAAGAGTCAAAGCAAAGCAACCCACAAGTGCCTCTGGGAATTGCTGCAGGAGAGCTGGGAAGACATATCGGGTGATTTCCTGCTGAAACTTATTAACCGAATGGCCAGTGTTTGTGAGGCTGTTATCACAGCAAAGGGTGGCTATTTTGAGGAATCCAAGATTCAATTTTCAATTAAATTTGATTGAACATTGCTTTGATGTTCCTTTTGTTTATCGTTACATGTGTTTTTTTGTCATTTTCAAGTATTTAAAGAAACTTATATGGTGTAAAACATTGTCAGTTATGAGATAAGCTTAGTTTCCAGCAGGTGTACTCAAACTTTTGACTGACACTGTATATGGTAATATTTTTTACAATATATGAAAAGCAGCAATAATTTGTTAATTAACTATATTTTGCAATACATACAGTATAATAATATAATGTATTACATATAACAACACTTCTAATTTCACCCACACGGTGTGTCATCTGGTTGTGTCATAGTAGATCTATGGTTATATATAAGTACATGCTGAAAATATTGTCAGAACTGTGTTTAATTCACACAAATAATGAACAAACTAGAATGTATTGGAAAACGAGCAGTATATTCAATTTGCATACATGAGAAATATATTTTTGCTGCATAAGGGTAGTTTGGGAAAGGTATGGGCAGGAAACTCTGGGGAGGTGTTTGGTTGGATCTACTCTACTGTGGGGGGCACCGAACCCTCCCTCAACACCCTCAGTTTAGATTTGTGTGTTCACGTGCACCACTGCCATATCAAGGGTGTCCCAAACCTAAGTGAATAGTATATCAGCCAAGGTTTAGGAGCTAGTTACACTCCTTCAATACACACTTCGGCTGAGCCTGCAGCTCTATAGACTCAAGAGCAAAGTTATATCCAAAGATCTGTCTCCTTGTGTATACTGCCTGCACATTGGCTACAAAAGAGATGAGAGAGGGTGCTGCCAAAAGGATGCTGGGACATGCTTGTCCATGTGTAGCGGGTGAGCTCTGGTACGTGAGCGTCCGCTACAGAATGTGACTTCGATAAGAGTATGATTAGTTCCCAGAGTTAGGGACTTGAGTCTTTGGCTCAGAGGGCTAAATTGCTCTCTTGTCAGGTCAAGATCCTTGGTTTGAAACTCGCTGCAGGCAGAACCAACTCATGCTCATGTGTACCAATAAAGGAAAGTGCATTCCATTTACTGTCTTTTATAACCCCTTGTCTGCTTAACACGTCATTGGAAGTGGCCCTTGTTTTAATGTCAGAAAAATGTCATAACACTTTTCCTATTAAAGTACAAATGCTTGTCACTGTGGCAGTACCCCTGTGGGGTACTTGATTATACCTATTAATTAGAAGAACATAGCTGTCCCCTTAAATAATGTTGCTTGTTTTTATTCCAATATGGCTGCCAATGTGAATAATGATTCATTACCCTACCCTGGTACATATCTGTACCTTTCCTAAATTTGTACCTTTTTCGCTGGGAAAAGGTACAAAACCGTATCATGAGGATGTTATGTGTACCTTTGAAGGTATGAACACATTTGCACCCTGAGGTAAAAAGGGTACCCTAGCTGTGCTTTTATTTTTGTGAGTGTATGTTCAAGGGCAGGATTTAGGGGCTAGTTTGGAACTCTTTAACTCCGCTGACTTTGAATAAAAGTCCAACCAAACATTTTTCCTGGTGACATAGACTGGAGCTCTATGTGTCTTTTAACATATCCCCAAAACAAGAACATTATTCCTTTGAGTCATTCCTTAAAAAGACATGAGCTTAGCATTGACCTCTACCTTAACTAAAACGTAGTCATTTCACACAGAAACACCACAGTGAACATTTTTTTACTCACCTTTCTCAAATCCGTTGACATCATTCGCTACTTCTGTCAGTCTTTTTTTGACATCGCTCATTGTCTCTTTGGTCTCCTCCAAATATTTAGCAGTGTCAAGAACGGAAGATTCCACCTCTGGAAAAGCAAATCAGGACATTGTCAATAAAAATGTCATTTTAAATATCTTTAAAATGACAAACACTTAGTGGTGGTCTTTAATTTACCAATGTGAAAGATATCTCATGTTGATTGACTCATCGATTAATAAAAGTGAATTACCAATTTGCTCTGAACGCAAGCTGACAGACTCCTTGAAGAATCTGTCACTCTGTGTTTTCAGAAAGCCACGCTGTGTGTTGATCCCAGAGATAGCCTTAAATAATAGGGAGTAAGAGTGCAGTGTAAATACAATAACTTATTCATTCAGAATGGTAAATATCAATGTCATGCAGAATAATAAGGTTAGATAAAATGTACAATATAGACAGTACTTGTACTTATGTAAAAAGAAAAGAACATTAGGGACATACAATGAATGCTGGGATATAGTGAATAATTATGGTAAATAACATGGTATGGTAGTATTGCTAACATGCATAGCAATATAAATAGCAAGCTGTACCACAGCTACAGTACTACAGTATAAGATGGGATTGAATTGAATAAAATCATCTTTCACAACCACAAAAAGGTGTGGTTCTGTGTGGCCCAGTGAGTAGAGCACGGCACAGACAATGCTTAGGTTGTGGGTTCGATTCCCGCTGGGACCACATATACTGAGAAAATGTGTGCATTCACTACTGTGAGTCGCTTTGGATAAAAGCGTCAGATAAATTACATATATTAAAGACAAAAGCATGACTTTCAACATGCATGGAGATATTCAACATTCAAATGTGGTTTTTGGTCGAAGCGATATTTTCACACCGGTAACACTAGCATGAATATACTATAGATGCTACACACTTACATCATCAGCTCTCTCTGATAAGTCAAGGGTTGTCAGTCCAGTGATGTTGGCCTCATCGATGTACTTGATAATGTTGTCATGCACATTAGACGCATCGATGGCATTCCGCACATATCCATTGGCATCGTTGTCTTTCAGGTCACTGAACAAAGACAAATATGTTACAAAGGTCATAGCTTGCCTCTGACACATCTCAGGCCTTATTTTCTAGCTTCCTCTTTCCAAAACAGTGAATTCAACTGACTATGTCACATTCATGCATATGAACAAAGTCAAAGGAAAAATAGACATTTTCTGAGACTGCAAAGTGAACAACAAACACGTTTTTTCAAGAACAAAACCATTCATTAAAGTCCTTGAAGAGAAATTGCCAAATCCAGGTGCAAATATCTGATACAGCATGCGCAGTGCACTGTAGTATGTGTGTGTGTGCGGTACTGTGGTGAAATGTAATTTAGTGAGCTTCACGTGTGATACAGTGTACAGTATACGCCATTTAATATACGCCATTTAGCAGACGCTTCTATCCAAAGCGACTTACAGTAGTGAATGCATACATTTTCAGTATATGTGGCCCCAGTGGGGATTGAACCCACAACCTAAGCGTTGCCAACACTGTGCTCTACCAACTGAGCCACAGAGAACCACACACAGTACGTGTAATAATGCAGTAATGTGTAATAATGCGGCACGTGTAACACAACGCAGTGTGAGTCCAGTGTGACGCAGTGTGCATAGAGTTGTGCGTACTGCTCAAGCTCGTCTGCCAGTCTCTGTAGTTCCTGGGCGTGGTCAGTGGCCCTCTGGACCAGATCTCTGTTGGCGAGAGACAGGTTTTCCGTTCTTCCCTTCAGCAGGCTGTCAGCCCCGTCGATCGCAGCGTGGAATTCGGTCACATTCTACGGCGAGCGATAATTCAGTGTGACACATCGTTTTACCTCATTACGACTAATGGATTTGCTATAGCAAGGATTCATATGACACAAAGTCACAGACAAAATAACTTCAGAAAAACACATCTACAAATAGACTGTGACAAGATGCACACTATAATTTATTTAATAATATATTTATATAGTATTATTATCGCATAGACAATTCTGGCATAGCGCATGTATGTATGCGTGTGTGGGGTATTTATTTATTATTATTATTATTATTATTATTATTATTATTTCATTTATTATGCAATGTGCATGTTATAATAATCTACATGCATTAATGTGGATCACCCCAGTTCCTGTAAACTGAACTGGTGTTACAGCAGCATGTGAGAAGAGCACCTCAGACGCATCAGTGCATTCCTGTAACTGAGGGTACTTCACCTTGACCAGGGCCTCAATGTCGTCAGTCACGCCCTCTGTGTCAACGACGACATCTCTGGCCGCCTGCACGGTGTCACTCACTTTCCATAATTTCTCCATCTGTGTCTGCCTCTGGGCCTGGGAGAGAGGGGTGTAGGGTGAGGTGGATCAAACTACTGTACTGTACATACTGCACTGTATTAACCGAATGGCCCATGTTTGTGAGACTGTTATCACGGCAAAGGGTGGCTATTTTGTGGAATCCAAGATTCAATTTTCAATTCAATTTT
Source organism: Aldrovandia affinis (assembly GCA_029706075.1). NCBI lineage: Eukaryota > Metazoa > Chordata > Actinopteri > Notacanthiformes > Halosauridae > Aldrovandia > Aldrovandia affinis. Next base: position 1,379,375 of record JAINUG010000238.1, read on the forward strand.
CTTGAGCATTGCTTTGATGTTCCTGTTGTTTATTGTTACATGTGTTTTTTTGTTGCCATTTTCAAGTATTTACAGAACTTATATGATGTAAAACATTGTCAATTATGAGATAAACTTCGTTTCCAGCAGGTGTACTCAAACCTTTGACTGGTACTGTACATTGAATTTACATTGCCTTTACTATACCCTTATGTCATGGAAATATGTTAATATGTATTATAGCATGAAATCCAAGTAGTAATTAAAAGCAATATACATACATACAGTATATACATATATATCGTATATGTGGTGTGTATCAAAACACATTGTACAATATCTCTGTGAGATTTCAAATTCAACGGGCAGAAAAATATTCGTATTACCAGACATTCATATATTTTCATGATGACCCCGGAGGTGATTAGTGATTAATCCTTATCGACGGCCTTGATTTGCACAGAGCACCCTGTAAGAGACTGAGGTGCTCACCTGATTTTACCTACCTACTTTCAACAAAATATTCCTAAAATTGCATATGAATTGATTGTCAATATGTATATGTTGCATCTAATTAAAATGTTAAACGATAAAACATTTTCTAAAGTCCGTTGCTCTTCGATTAGCGTCATGTCTCGCACTCTGTTTGCTGCCTCACTGAAGGCAGCAGTGAGCTGTAACGGAGCTGAGGGTCAGGTGACATCACCCCGGGGGGGTAATCCCTGTGTGTCCGTGTCTGTGGCTCACGCTGTCCAATCTCTGGCGGGGGGAGGGAGAGCCCCAGATTAGGCTGAGGCCTCTTGTTTGAACAGCGCACCATTCAAGCCTTTGATTGATACGGTACCAGAGGCCCTAATAATGGAGATCTTGACCGCAGATAACCGAGACTGCGGTCTGGTCGTCGGCTCACGGAAACACAGTGGCTCGGTCATAAATCTCACTCACATCCGCATGTGCATTACGGCAGGAGTGAGGGTACGTTAAAGCATGAAAAATACGGACAAGTAAAAGATGCATACATTTAATAATTTTTTTTATTTTTATGTGCGGCATAACACATTTACTAACGATTAAAATATGCCCCCTTATCTTTACACAGTTGGACTTTGTCCTTAACTTTGACTCACAAATAAATGCAAATCTTTGTTTTTCCCTCAAAAACGTAGTTCGGTAAGCCCATTTTGAAGATTGTTGAACAAAAAAAAGATTTATTGTAATGTAAGTCAATGTTAACTTTGCCTTACATTTATTTGTAGTTCAAGGTTAAGGACTAATGTTGATTGAATCTCAGCTTTAGTTTAAGAGAAGCAGTACTCTTGCCGTCCCCTTGCCATTACAAAAGTTAGTTTAGTTGTATACTGTTTCATCAGTAGCACTATGGCTTTTGTTACATTTCATACACACAGTGTTTATAACGAAGAGGGGAGGAGTTTGGCTGCGCAGAAATGTACTCCACCCACCCCACTACCCCTTAACAGTCTGGAGCAGCAGTTCCTGTGCTTCCATTCTCTCCTAAATACCATAGGTAATTGACTTCCTCGGTAGACCGTGTGAATAAAAACAATCCACACAAAGGCTTGAAGGCACCGCTGCCTTCAGGTGATCGAGAATTCCTGCAACATTCAAAAGGAGTGATAAAGCCAGACTTCTGTCACATTAATTCAATATGCTGGCAAACACAGAGTGCTAACAGAAGGGGGCTAAAGGGGAGACAGACCTTTAACTCCCATTAGGAGGAGGCATTTTGGGACATTTCCGGACAGTTACCTCACTCCTCTGGAATTTGACATGGTTGGCTTTGTTCTTGCCTGCAGTCTGATGGATGGTGGCCATGGCTTTCTGGAGGTGTTCCTGGGCGTCAGTCAGCTTGTCACTGAACTGGGAGAGGAGATCTCGCACCGGCGAGATACGTCCCTCGGTGCTAATCAACTTCTTCTCAAGCTGACGGACACGCCTGAGAGCTGCAAAACAGGCATTTACACGCATGCACGCACATACAGACACACGGACACACACGTACACACGCATACATACACACGCATTAATTCAGTATGCAAATATACACACAGACCCACATAGGTACACTGACACACACACACACACACACACACACACACACATATATGCACACACACATACACAAATATACACACATGCATACACACATATACACAAACATATGCACACATACACAAACAAATGTACACACAAGCACGCACACACATGCATACACACACCCACCCACCCCCCCACACACACACACACACACACACACACACACACACACATGCATTCAGTATGCACATATACGCTCAGACACACACACACAAACATATATGCACACACACAGATACACACACTTGCGTACACACAGATACACACGCGTACACAGGTTAGCCTGGATCTCTTCATCTACACACCCACAGCCTGCAAGCTGCTTAGTCATATTTTACGCTCACCCTCGTGCGCTTCGCCCGACTCTGCAATTGCGATGGGCTGCTTTGGAGACAAGTTCAGTTTCCTCATCCTGTTCAACATGTTCTCCGCGTCAGTTGTTTTCCTTCTGACCACCTCAGGGTCAACATCCTGGTGCACACTGTACAGCTCCCAATCGCTAATCATCTCTGATTCAGGGAGGGAGCAGAGACTCAGTATCACTGCAACAGACTTAGCAAGGAGGGGGGGATGGCAAAAGGTCTGTATTGCTACGACAAGTGATACAGAGAATTACAGGCCTGAATTTGACTCATGCCTCACCTTAGCCTTGAACTTGCCTGTCTCTCTCGACTTACTCAAGAGATTTAATGACACCTCAATCATAACCACAAAAATACAACGCAGGAAGGAACTGATTTCAATGAAAGATTGATATTTTTGCATTCAACTCGAGGTAATATACAAGAGACCCATGAACCGTAAGGGGTGTTTTTAGTCTGAAAGTCATGTGTAGCTGGTACCTTACCCTCTATCACCATGTTGAGTGTAGTCAGATTTGTGGCCAGCTCATCTGCCAGATTGAAGCTCTGCAGAGTGCCTTCATCCACAGTCTCTCCCAAAGTCTTCACTGCATCCTCCTGACACAGAGCCACGGGCACCGAAATCAATGCCACAACCATGCCGTTATAAACACTTACAGGCTAAAAGACGTTACAACTAGAATTTCTGTTTACGACAAACCATTACTCATGTGTTCATTTGGGGCATCGTGGTCAGGGAAGCTGGCTCTTGAGCAAGGGAATGCGTTCGAATGCCAGGAAAAACATTACTGTGCACTTGAGCAAAATACTGCTTATGTTTCCCCTGGAAAATACAGCTGTACAAACAGGCCAGATTGTGTGCGGACGTCTGGGCCTTTTAACCTTTTCGGCCAATAACAAAAACGTGGAGCAAAAGAGACAAGAGTGAAGTACCAAAGACTTAAGCTGGGAGAGCTCGTGTTCGGTCGCTGCTCAGAATGTGCGGCGTTAACGGAGAGTTCAGTGCAGGAAAGGGCTGCTGTACCTTCTCTCCCAGCTGATTCATATCAGACAGCAGAGCAGCTGCAGCCTCCTCCAGTCTGCCTGTCTGCACTCTCATCAGCCTTGATTTATTCCTCCAACCCACAAACTGACCCTGTCAGGGGAAGCAAACATCATTTACAGTGTACCCATGTGTTGGTAAGCACGTGTGGAGAAATGGCCACATGGTTCACGTCGTGAACTTTCACATTTTAAAATAACATTTTGCAAAACCTGTTGTGTAATTTCCTTTATAGAGCATTATGCTTGCTTTTGAATGGTTTATACATGTGTTAAATTATGTATTAAATGTATTAAAGAAGGTGCTTGAAGGTGCAATGCATACTTACATAAATAATGTGTAAAATGTGACCACCATGTTCTGCTGATTGTTGTCAGGATTATGCTATTTGCAGCTATATGGACAGCACTTTACCTCTTAGTGGAATATGACCAGCACTGTCTCTCCATGCATTATGACCAGTGCTGTGTCTTAGAGAAATGACCAGCGCTGTATCTTCGTGGAATATGACCAGTGCTGCCTTTCAGTGGAATATGACCAGTGTCTCTTTGTTGAATGAGGTCAGGGAAACAGCAGTTGTTTACCTGCAGTCGCAGGGCAGTGTAGTTGTAGTACTTGAGGCGGTCGTTGGCAGCGGCCCCAGTGGAGATGTTTATCACGCTGAGCTTGAGATCATCCAGAGTCTTGTTGGACAGCCTGATGTCACCGATCAGGTACCATATACACTCATCACAACCTGAAGTGAGACGTTTTCTGTTGGTGCCATCCTATGATGTAACCCACTTGGGCCTGAATATCTCTTTGACTAAGCAGCAGGCATATTCTTACATCACTTAAGGGTTTCAACTCAGTAAAGTAAAAAAAAACCCTCCCCCATCACACATAACAACAATAATGCTGAATAATAATTGTTGTTGTTATTTTACCTGAAAACAGTTTCAATTTTTTCAGATTTTACAATCTAATGTTTTGAGACTGAGATTTTACAACAAAAAAGGGCTTTGCTAAAGGTTTTTTTTCTGAATCCAGACAACTCACTGATGTTGCAAACGGTGGCTTGTGAGGAAACAGAGTTCTCCGGCAGACACTCTCCAGTGTGCATGTCACAGGGCCCATCGGCACAATCACACCCTGTGGATCAGTCAAAATGTGGGCTGAGTGACGATCTCAGGACGGCAGCTTAATTCATTCCATGCACACTTTAACTAGTCTGAGTTAAACAGTTTAGGGGACAGACAGTACAGTACAAATGTCTAATGTATTTAAATCCAAAGAGGAGGGTCTGTTGGCTGGGAACCCTGTACATCTGTTGCTCTGTCTGGCCTATAGTGTGTAGTGTGGGCTTTGTGGTTTGGCAGCTGGGCAAATAAGATGGGGCTGCGCGGTGATGTCACGGGATACTCATCTGCTTTAATCCCCACAGTCATGTGACAGATGGCTCTAGAGCCACGGAGATGCGCGCGCGCATTCCTGACACCCCAGGGGAGTGGGAGTAGGAATTACACGCTGTTCCCTACACAGTTCCTGTAGTACTCACTTCTGCATGTTTCACGAGACTACACCGCATGAGGAATTTACTGTGGATGTGTGAATGTGGTCCACTCACTCGGGCAGCCTGCGGGCCCGTAGTTCCAGTGGCCGGGCTGGCAGCGCTCGCAGTACCGGCCTCCGGCCCCTGGGCGGCACTGGCAGCTTTGCGTGAAAGGATGACAGATTGGTTGCACCGAGGCCACACCGCACTCACACCTCCGGCAGCCCCGGCAGCTGGAGAATCCATAGTGGCCATCCTGCAACACATTTAACATTCATTCAAGCTTTATTTATACTCGAAAATTACACTTACACTTACACATTTAACATACGTGGATTGCATGTCTTTCGGTTGGTGTGTTTATGTGTGCGTATAATGTGTGTGTGTGTGTGTGTGTGTGTGTGTGAGTGTGTGTGTGTGTGTTTACACTATGTTTAATTAGCCTGATAGGTATTGGAATTTGTATTTTGATTATGAGGTATTTTGATCATACAAAACACATTATGTTGGAGAGTATGTGACCGCACACAAGGCACAATACAGCCGGCCTGTGTCCTTGGGAAGAACCTTCAGCTCCTCACCTCACACTGGTCACAGAGCTGGCCTGTCACCCCTGGCTTGCAGTGACACACTCCCATCCTGTCGTCACACGAGGCTGTGCCACACTTATTGCACTGACACTCTGCGGAAATGCAGATAATATGCAGCTGTTCATTTATCAGCTCATTAGATAACAGTGCCGCAAGAAAATATGACATATTTGACACATCCTTAGCTTTTGGCTTCACATAGCCAGGTTCTGGTCATGCAGCAAATTAGGCACAACATCCAGATTTGTATTTATTTGGGAAGTTGGCTATGGCATGCGTTAAGATCCATCCGCACACCTCTGCAGCTCTTGGCACTGATGGCGTCTCCGTAGAAACCCGGGGCACACTTCTCGCAGTTGGCGCCCGCCGTGTTGGCCCAGCAGTTCTGACAGTAGCCTGTCACATTGTGGCACTCGTTGAAGATGAGGTTGGGGTCAGAGTTCCCATTGCAGTCGCATTTTTTACAGGAGTTGCCAATGCTCATGGGGTTCCCATAGTAACCAGGAGCACATCTAGTGGGGATGAACTGCAGGTAATTAATTACCCAAACTTTGACAATTCATCAGGAGCAACTGGCACATACGTACTTACCTTACAGCTTGACATTACATTACATTACAGGCATTTAGCAGACGCTCTTATCCAGAGCGACTTACAGTTTTACATTTCTTTACAATCCATTTATACAGCTGGATATTAACTGACAACACATTCATCATATCGCAGTTATGTTTTTTAGACCAATCCAAGCAAACATCCCGTGGGGATTTTTTTTTTGCCAAAATAAAGGAAACACTTGAGTAAATTAAGGGTTCTGGTGGCTCTGTTCTGGCGTGGGGTCAATTTTCCTGCAATAGTTTATGATCCACTCAGCCCCTTAGAGGGCAATGTAAACCCCAATAAATACAAAGCCATTCTGAGTGATCACTTTCATCATATGTTGAATTATTTCTATCCTGATGGGAGTGGTCTCTTCCAGGATGACAATGCCACCATCCACAGGGTACAAGTGGTCACTGAATGGTTTGATAAGCATCAAAACAATGTAAACCATACCATGGCTGTCTCAGTCAATAGATCTCAACCCAATTAAACAATTGCAGGAGATTGTGGAGCGGCACATGGGACAAAACACCAAATGGTGGAATTTCTTGTGGAAGAATGGTGTTTGCATCCCTCTAATAGAGTTCCAGACACTTGCAGAATCTATGCCAATGTGCATTGAATCTGTTCTGGCGGCTCGTGGTGGCCCAACACTCTATTAAGATACTTTGTTGGTGTTTCCTTTATTTACATGATATGTATGTAATGTATGTTAAGGTCTTTGTGTTGTTCAAGCTGTCATGCAGACTTGCCCCGTGGGCGCGGTATTTGGATCACGGCTATGCTGGCACTGACCTCTCACAGTAGTGTCCCGCGTAGCCCTCCTGGCACATACATCGAAACGTGCTCCCCTTCTTATCACAGTGCAACGCAAAACTGCCGTCACAAACAGGGAGGGAAGGAGTGTGGTTAAAAAACTGCCCTAGGGACTGCCCTCTCCCTTCAGGCGAAATGCAGCCCCCCAACTTACTTGTTTGAGGGATACGGAATGGGGCAGGCACAGGGTCGGCAGACATGGTGCCCCCCTGGGGAAGGTTCGGGGACGAAACCTTCCTGGCACCCCTCGCAGAAATCTCCAGAGGTGTGATCGCTGCAGGCCTTTACCACAGCACCATAAAAAGTCAGGAATCCACACATTCCACTGGGGGTGGTTTTTACACTCACTATTAAAGTCCAAAGGCAGCTCATCCCAGCATGAAGGATTGAGGGAAATCGCCCCCACCCCCCACTCTATCGGACACCCCCCCCATTGGCATGGTAATCACATGTTAAGCATCCCCTCGTGACAGGCATACATCTAACTCAACTCATGCCAGACGTGTGAAATCCCTCAGACAAAACCATTTGGAACTGGTAAAATTATAATATATTTGAGAGCCTCTACCTAAGAACTGTATAATTACACACTGTGTTCAGTCCTGAAACTCCAAAAAGTCCATAACCAAACTGAAAAACGTGTGCCTACTAGTTTAAAACAATATAATTATCAAATTATGGAAGTACTACTTCGTTAATTTGACTACAAAATATACAATATTTCATCTCCATTAGAAAAATTACACAATAAGACTTACTATACAAATCCCGGTGATGTCTTCACAGTTCTCAGAATGGCCTTTGCAGTTACATGGCAGGCATTTGTTTAATTCACTGAGGAAATATCCCTTTCCGCACACCTAAGAGGGGAAAGAAACATGAGATATTGAAAACAGACCAAGAACAGTAAACCCTCAACAACACCATGACCTGACTGACAGGTTAAGACAATAGAATGTTTTTTTCCTTGAATGTTGCCAAGCTACGACAAAGCGTACAACCATGTGCGGGCAATTTTACAATAAGTAGGTCAAAGTGCACCTGGAACTACTCTTTTAAAGGTTTGAGCTGTTTAATGGGTTCCTGTTCTCATGCGGTGGAATCTTCTCAGCTGGTATCACTTCCCCGTCCAAAACATTCAATCAGATCAGCATGAGAAAGCTTTTGCTTCAAAGCCTTGAGTAACCACAAGCAGCAGTGTGCTTCATACTTTGTTGTTTCCACAAAAACAACGAAAAAAGGTGTACAGAACTAGAAATCGGCTCCGATCTTCTTATGTGAACGTGATCAGTTACACTGAATCTCTAAATCTTTCTCTGGAGCTGTGGGCACATAGATGACCAGTGAAAGTAGACCTGTGCATGGTCTGTGCTGTATGCATTGCGCTTCCTCTAACATAAGAGAAGTGGATGCTTAAGGTTTTAAATTTAAGTTGCTAAGATATACAGTATCAGATAAGCTCTTATTTGTGCCACATGGTGGTTAACCCAGCTACACTTCTGGAGGCGGGGCCTGCTGTCAGATGTTACATACAGTACTGAGGAGGGGGAAGTCAAGAGGACCTTGTAAATGTAAATGTCAAATGTCAAATGTAGGACCTTCTTATCATGAGAACATCTTAATGTCCCTAAAAGTAACTGCTGACGGCTGCAGCAAATGGGACAGCTCAATATATTTACGTGCCAAAAAGATTCACAGGCTCACGATTATGAGTACATTAGCACCATATAGCTGGAATAGCTGGAAGTGCTGTATGTATACAAAGACGTAAGCACAGTGTTTGGATTTATCACTAGAAAGATCTCTGTTATCTTTACAGGCAGAAGAGTTCACTGTGCAAGACGGCTCCTGTAGGTAATCTAATCTATTTGAAAGGTTTCGGAGAGTCTGAAAATAATGGGTCTGCGATCTAAGTTTTAAACCCTAAATCTTCCTCCTGCACCCCAAATTACAATGGAAAAAAGCAGAACTAGGGAACAAGACGATAGTTTTATATTCGCGTATTTTCCAATCCAAGATTCGTAACATGTTTTGGTGGGTATTTCTTTGGGCCTGGGCATTAGCATTCACATAACCCTATCCCAGCTGAGAGCTAATCCTGACTCTCGTCAAACAAATGCTTTCGTCGCCCTACTGTCACAGCACACACATGCGCTATAACAGTGCCCAGCAACAGGATATCCCTCTCTAATCCCATAACCAATCCAATCGGGCACGCCCGCACAGGTGTCCACACACGAAAAAATGTGTCCACACAAAGATGTCCCCTTCTCCCGCTCAGCGTCCATTACGAGTACGGGCACAGCAGGAGTGTTCATCTCAAAACTGGAAAGGAGTTGAGTCTGAGCTTCATTCTGAGCCATTCCCCAGCGGTTTCCTGTTAGCAAGGGCCGAGGTGAGGTTTGCTCCTGTAGTGTGATGTCAAAGGTCAGGATCCCCTCACCTCGCGCCTCTCGGATCCACCCGACAACCATCTGTAGCCCCATTTAGAGATCTCCCCCTGTCCCACAATGAGACTTTGTTTGGGCCGGGCCGTTAGAATGCCGTGTCCTGCCCTGCCGTCTCACGCAGTGAATTGGAGGTTTATGCACCCTTCGGAGTCGCCGGAGCTCACACATTCCTGAAATATGTGCCCAGTTGTGATGCATTTTCCCCCATTGATTTATTTGCTTTTCGGGCCTCGAAAACAAAGAGACGGCTCTTGTCTGAACTAATGCGAAACATCCTGTGAACAGCCTTGCTCTCACGGCCTTTGTGGTGGAGCAGATTTTTCCTGTAGCCCCTTCCTGCAGCTTTTCCGGACTCACACGCAGTAAAGAGGAGCCATATATATATATATATATATATATCTGGATGGTTTATTTGGAATGCGAGGGGTCATGCCCCACTCACCATACACGCAGATGCACATATTCGCGTTAGCGGCATGTGAATTATGAATGGGGGGGAATCAATCTTTCTCAGATATGTAAAAAACCATTTGCCTTTCCCTGGAGTGCCGTCTGGTCCAACTTCCTTCCAGAAAGCAGGAAATGTCCGACAGTGTAGTTTTGATCCCAACGGTGGACTGGGCCACTGACAGCTGGGCTGGGGGAGGTCTAGGAAAGTGTTTGTGTCTGTGTGTGGGGAGGGGATTGGATGGATGTGTGGTGATGGCGGTGCAGATGAAGGTCAGGAGCAGTGTTAGGGTGACTCCTGGGCATGGTTAGGCATCTGCCGAGCTTTAATGAAGGCAGATAGTATCCCCCAGCTGCGTGGAATCCTCGAATGGGCTCAACAGCTGGACCTCGTTCACATCTGGAACTCACAGCGCAGAGAATCGTGGGAAACTGGAGCAGCTGTCTAAGCTGAGCTAAACAAAGATTTAAAGTGTGTGGAACATTTTTGAGATTTTACAAAGATTAAAAATGATCTGATTGTCGATCATCCAATCAGCTCGAGTCATATTGCCTTGCATTGTTTTTCAGCCATTGTTGGCAGCAATGAACTCTCCCTTGCCGCATCTGCGCTGCTCAGAAAAATGTATAAAATTATTTGAATTAGACACCAATGCGATTTGAAAGCGTAGATGTTTCACTATCGTTCTAAACAAGGCCAGGCTTGTCACATTTGAACCCTCAGAAGAAAGAAGTGATTCTAAGCGGCTCCTAATTCCATTAAAATTCCATACAAATTACAATATCTGTATCATGCATCCGTGAATGCGTGCTGTTATGCAAGCTATTTCTGGCTTCAATTCAACGTGTGCCCACGAGTAGAAAGAACAAAGATGACATTCATCATACACTATGGCTGTGCTCTGTTTTATGTTCAGTTTTTCCATAAGATGTCACTGCGTTGCACTTCTATTGGTCCAAACTTCATGAAACGCTTTACTTAACACTGTAGGCCAGATCGTGTGAGATATATTCAGTTAGGTTTTGGAGGACCAAGCCCCTGGACTGGAGTGGAGGATTTGTATAAATACGGAGAGATCTTGGCAATAGCAAGGACGGGGTTTACGCCAGAGGGGCTGTCCAAAGTAAACACATCCCTCGGGTCACAGGTTATGGGACCGCAGAACGATCATTCCCTTTTTCAGTGGGAGAGAGCTGCCGCATCCCTCCCTGTACCCCATTTCTCACAATGAGCTGCAGATGCCTTGTTTACTTTGGACCTGCTATAGAGTTAGGCCATCAGTTTACTGGTGAGCTCTACTGATCGAGCTGGAGTCCGGCTAAACACAGACAATTTCTTTCTTTCACAGTGTGTTTCACGAACACCGACAGGCCATGACAGCGAGATGCTAATCAAATTATAGACCAGACATAAGGTGGGTTTTTTTCAGGCCTGGTCTTTTACCCTCGAGATTTCTCTATCAACATTCCTCCCTGGTCAATTGCAGTTAATATTCACAAACCGTTTCAGCAGATAATAGAGATAAATTCTCAAATTAAACATTAAACAAGTGGTGTCTTCTATTACCCCAGTAGTCACGCAAGAATATGTGAACCAGCATATTAATTCAGGCTATCCTCTTCTGACTGCTGTTAGTGAGCTAAGTCAAATTCACACTGATCTTGTTCTGCGGTACCATTTCGCTTACATTATGTACACCATACAGGCCTCCTGTACATTATCTATTTTTGGATATGTTAATGGCGAACATGCCCCCCCCACTCCACTATAAATGCATCACCATGTTTTTCCATGTTTCTCATGCCCTATTGTTGTTTTTCTCACTCCAGCACTGCTCAACACCCAGCACCTGGCTTCCATTACGGCACTGCCAGGAGCTGGGTGGGGTTGAGACAGACAGGGTCCTGATCCTCAGACCAGCTCCTCCAATCAGGATCCACCGCCGAGAGTCAAAGTGGCTGCGGCCGCAGAGGCTGTGAGATCAAGACCTGGGGGTCCTCAGAGAGCTCCTGGATTCCCATTAGGGAACCATCCACTACCCCGAAAGATGAAACTCGCTCCGTATGCCCGCTACACACATCCTCCCCAGTCCCCTTGCAGTTAACCCCAATGTCAAACACAACGACGCCGTTCGCGTTCCACACCTGCTCTACAGGCAACGGTGAAAACACGCCAGTTCCGAAGTGACTCGTTTGCAAAGCCAGCCTGTTTCAACACAGTTGCCGTGGTGAGGAGATGCGACCGCTAGCCCCCTCTCCCCGCCCCCCTTCCCCCTTCTTTTTGACAAGCGACTGCACCCCGACAGCTAAGGAGAGAAGAAAAGTGGTCTTACTTTCAGCACAGTGTGCTGCTGTCCCCAGAACCCGGCGGCAGCCGTCTGGCAGACGAGCCTCGTGAGGACGCTGAAGAAACAAAGCGAGGGCAGGGAAATAAGAGCCATTTGCTGCTGCTCATCCAGAAAAGCGACGCTGCGCTGCTCTCCGTTCCGTCTGCTGGCTGCGGTCGAGTCTCTCTGGGGCACACTCTGCTCCCTCACTCCCGTCAGTTTAACTTTTCCACTGGCCCGACCTCCAGATGCGGCGCTGTGCTCACGCCAGCCCAGCCCTGTCCTGTAGAACAGACTGTATACACTTCCTCTACACCCCCCCCCCCCCACCACCAACACTACTATTCCACCACTCCCGCCCCCTCCACCCCCGAAAGACCTTGCCTCCCCAGAGCCTGATCTTAAATCACATGCAGATGGGAAACCAGGGGAGCGGGAGTGGGAGGGAGAGAGAGAGAGAGGAAAGAAAGCACAACAGAGAGCATAGGCATGAGAAAGAGAGAGAGAGAGAGTATGTGAGAGAGAGAGAGAGAGAGAGAGAGAGTGTGTGTGTGTGTGTGAGAGAGAGAGAGAGAGAGATACAGAGATAAATAATTTGTCAGGCAGGAGTGGTGTGACTATATATTGTCCTCCATACAACCTTAATCCCCTTACAAAAAATATGACTTACATATGCAAACTTTGGCAGAGCGAGTTGGGCAGGGACTCCTTCTGCCCGTTCATTTCACCTTATGCCCTGCAGGCTCCTCCCTTCGATCCGCTCACCCAGAAAACACAGCCCGTGCCCTCTGTGTGCGCCGCGGGCGAAAACCCCCCTCGGCCCCCCTCCAGGCCCGCACACCGCCCCCGTGTTTGTTTTCTGAGGTCATACCCTCAAAGATGGTGCCATATTTATTAAAACTATGTCAGAGACCTGACCATCCACTCAGCAAGGAGACAGCATCAGGAGCATTGTGTGGGAGACGGTTGAGAGCTGGTACTCGCCACGTACAGTACCAGAACTTCAGTGTGTGTGTGTGTGTGTGTGTGTGTGTGTGAGTGTGTGTGTGTTTATAGTACAAACCCATGACTAAACAGATGTAGTTAATTTAGTCTGCCATTAGATTATAATGACGGGCTCTTTCCCTTTCCCACAAAGGACATGTTGTTAGTGGTTCCAAATGGCAGTTATATGCCATTTGTTATGGATACTGTGAGATGGTCTCAGATGACCAATAAACAGGTCATCGGATTCCTGTCATGCATGTCGGAGAATTTACTTTGTTCTCCCACACCGTGAGGAATGCACCTTAAACATGTTTGAATCACACATCCGTATAACTTTAACAAAAACGCGGAAAAAAGCTGAGAAGCAAAAGACAAAAGAGAACAAAAGACAAAAATGTACTTTATATCTATTACAATAATATTATCCAGATAATTATCCTTACACCCCATTGCAAATAAAACAGGGGAATACTCTCATATTATGTCCACATATTTACTGTAAACACTCAAAAACGATTTCCCACTATTTTCATGCCTGCAATCGCTCAGTGCCTTATGCCTTGTTGCCTTGTTATTTCAACAAGCGCAACAAAGCATAAATCAATTTAACCAGAAGACTGCTGCAAAAACCGTACTTGTATGGTTTAACATCGGTCTCTGTGGTATGTGAATATGGCTTGTTTTCTTGCGAGAAGAGCTTCTGCAATCTCTCAGTGCAGATTCGTAGTTAATAATCAGCAGCTCCTGTGTGCCCTACTGGACATTAATCATTTAACACAACCAGTGTCAGTGTGTCAATCAAAGACCCTGTTTTATCCCCGGGGTGAAAGTGTTACCATTAATCTGATGAACGGCCTCTGATCTCACACAATAAACATTTTATCACAGATCTAAAACAACTGCTGCAGAACTAACTTGATTATTTTCTGACTAATCTTAGAACTGCCTTCCTTTAAAGGTCATGGTCGTTGGCCATCTTGTCCGTGACCACCTGAAACAACACAAAGAGGAAGAACTGGAGACGAGGACTGTTTGTGCTACTTTCCATGACTGATGCTAAGATGAATCTTTGAAGAACTCATTCTATTTTCAGTGAAATTTTCTTGCATTCAATGTCAGCCATATAAACACCATATACAGTATTTGCTGTGTCTACATTCATACATCCTTTGATTTAGCTTTAATTGACCTTTGATCTGTAGTCATTTTGAATTTTTTCCTCTAAGGCATAGAAAACTGAGGCTGAAAGGAATTTTAGAACAGAAAAACGGTTGAAAAAAGAGCAACGGCAACTTACATAATCTTTGGAAGGAGCTGGAAGTGTGGAATACAATTCCACGAAATAAAATTCCACAAAAACATTTTGAATTGGAAGTGGGAGAATTTCTGTGGGTTTGAAGGCACAACGTGTACACACTCACTACAAAATATATTGTATATAAATGTGGTTAGTTTAATTTTATTTTTCATTAGGGTGTATCTGTATTAAATGTGAACACAAAGTATATATATATATATATATATTATATTAGTAGTAAAACCATTAGCAAACCCATTGGAAAAACTATAAAGAATGTAATTCACAAGTTCACAAATTCACGACTAGCTCAGCAAGTTGCATATGTACAGTGGGTGGGACATAACAAAACCAGTCCCATTGTCAAATGCATATGCAGTAGTTTTGGCACTACACACCCCCCATACATAGTTTTTAAAATGTGGCAATGTGCAGCAATCATTTGCTGAAAAATTGCGCTGCACAACATAACAAATTGCAAGAAGACCCAAAACGTGCCCAAAAGAGAGAAAATTTTCTCTCTTTTTTCATGTCAGTTATCCAACCCCCTCATGTGAGAGCTCACTGCCGTAGTCCCGAGACCAGCAGTGGGCGCTGCACTCCCTCCTCCGAGCCTGCACCCGCCAAGCCGTCACCGTGACACACAGGACCACTCATATATGCGGCAAGCTCATATTGGCTTCTCTCCCCCTCCCAGGGTGGACAGCCAATTGCTGCCCCCTAGTGGCACTCCTGGCCAAAATGTGCCTGTACATTTGACTATGTCAGTGGTTATATTCACATCAAAGTTATTAATTAAATATAATATTATAATTTGCAGTTGAAATCCAATTAATATTCAAGTTGGATTGTGTTGAGTATGTCTCAATAAGGACCAAAAGGGATGCCCAAATATATGCCTGTGCCAATCAACACACACACACACACACACACATATATATATATATCAAGAAATTAAGTATATATATCAGGTTTAAATGTATATATTTCAAGAAACAACATATATACATATATGTAAGGAATAATCCATGACAAGCCATGAGTTCTCAGGATATATACACATGCCTGGGGTGGTGCTACTGCACGAGGCTGTTATGACAAGTGCCGTTCCCACCCCAGACGTGCGTATATATCCTGAGAATGCATGGCTTCTAATGGTTTATTCAGCTTATACTACGGCTACTTGCCACAAAATATATAAAAATGCAAAAAAAGTCAACCGGTTATCCTGTAAAAATGATAATATTTTGGCACGTGTAAATCCGTCAATAAATATAGTTCCTTGCTTGCCCAGGTTCAGGAAGAGATAAAAGCGTCCATTACTTGCACAGTAGATGGCAGCAATGAGCCAAAAAAGACTGGCCAGAAATCAAACTATACAGAATTATAGCAAAAAGACTGTTAGCTTGAGTACAGATTAGCTCAAAGTAACAATGAAGGTGAAGATGAAAAACATGTAAGTTAACAGTGTAAGTTAAAGCTTGTAAGCTACCAAAGTACAGTAAATTGTAGTAGTGAGCTAACTTAGCTAGCTAGATTAGTTACCTAGCAATGCATAAAGCCAGCTTGCTATCGGAGTTAGTGGGAGTCGTACCATAGCCGAGGAGCTACAACAAATCAATTGTGGTGCCAGCTCATTAGCTAACGTTTTCTTTTCATGTAGTACATACTTTGCTAACATGTCTGGCTAGTAACCTATATAATTAAATATACATTAAACAGCTTCTTGCAAACGTTTTTAGTTAGCAATGGCTAGTAAGTTAGTAAGACAGCATTTCCACCCACCCCCCACCACTGTCAACAAAACACCAAATGGTGGAATTCATTGTTGAAGAATGGTGTTGCATCCCTCCAATAGGGGTTCCAGTCATTTGTAGAATCTAGGCCATGGCTCACTGAAGCTATTCTGGCAGCTCTTGGTGGCCCAATGCCCTATTAAGACACTTTATGTTGGAGTTCCCTTTATTTTGCCAGTTTCCTGTATATAAATGTACATACTGTACAGTGACAGTGTAGTATTGTGGTTAAGGAGCTGGGCTTACATGATGCGGGTTCAGAACCTTGGTGGTCGTACCCTTGAACAAGGTACAAAAGCCAATAGCTTCAGTACACCTCCATCCGTATAAACGGGTAATATGTCAAATTGAAAAGAAGGGTTGTAAGTTGTGTAAATCACTCTGGATAAGGTTGTCTGTTAAGCCACTACAACAATGTGACATATACTGTATGCTTGTATGCTTCTATTTTCACAATGATATAGTGAAAATAATAAACCTATGTGACCATCGCACACTTAAACCTGATCCCTTTCTCCTCATCTGTGTTCCACAGGAAGCAGATGTTGCAATGAAGTGCAGGGGACAATTCCTCATTTACTTAACCCCTGGAAAGTAGTGTGATTGTTATTCTTTTCAGTGAGGGGATTCCCGGGTAGCCACCATGAACGCGTGTAATTAAAATTAATATCAGTTTGTTACGATTAGCATTTTTTGGAGGGGCCCAGAGGGAGGTGAAAGAGGATCCGGCTCAAACGCACAGCTGTGTGTGGTAAGTGTAGATGTCCAAGGGCCCCGCTTGGACTCTCTGATCTCCGGATCTCCCCAGGAGAGGCTGCTCACAATATGCCCCCCCTCTGTTTTAATGTCCCCCATCAGGCCGTTTGGACAGGGCATTCATTTCACTGAGCAAATGTGAGTCCAGCCCTAACTCATTTTGGAGAGGCGCTGAATACAATTGTTTCTGCATATTTAATTTTTTGACAGAGGTTTATGTTCATGTGCTTGCATTTCAGTGCCATTTCAATGTTCATGTGCTTGCACCTCAATCACATGGTCACTGCCATTAAAGTAGCGTAATAATTCATCTGATTGTGCAATTAAGAGCTCAAATAGAAAAATAAACCTCCAGCACTATAGGACCTGCCCACGCCATGTATAATAAATCCTTCATGATAAATTTATGAATTCATTTTGGTGTGAACTACAGGCACTGCATTTATTGGGAGTTTAGAACATCAAAGATATCAGTTCTCTTTCAAAGCTCTCCTCCCATACCAGCACATAAGTAGCAGGTTTTCTAGAGCATGAAATTCTCTAATCTCTTCTCTTTTTTTCTCTGGGTGTTTTTCAGAGCCCTGGGTTGGCTGTTGTGTATTAGCTTTCATCCCAGAATAAAATATTTTACACTACAGTACATGCTCACTATGTGAGCGCCTCCTCAAAACTCAAACTATTCTATCAGCCTGGAAACAACAATAACCTGTTGGACTGTAGAATAACAACAAAGGGGCAGTGTTTTACAATGCTACACACTGTAGCATTACCTAATGAGCATTACCTAATGAGGACATATCTCCAATCGTAACCTAAACCTGTGCTAGGGTTTACATTTTGCCTCCATGTATACATATGAGAACCAATCAATCCTCATCAAACATATACACATATTCTTATAAAAATAAATATACTGCCGTGTTAACGTCATGTGATAAAATACTATTTGTTACACTACTAGAAGTGAATGTGTAATCTAATTTTAGCGTGTATGGCTAAGGGGTTCATCAATTTGGTGTCTGGGGAGGGAAACCATTCACCTGGTTGCCCATGGGCTAGGTAGAAAATGCAGCACAATTGTCTTGAGCTGCGCAGGTTAATAAATAGAAAGGAATGCTATTTATTACACATTTTATAGTTTGTCTGCTTGGGAGCCATGTTTCCGTGAGGGGATGAGAGAAAACGGGATCCTGTGCAGTTGGCTTTGATTAAAAACAGATGTGGAGGAGAGGGGTGGGGGGGTCGTGTGAGAACAGGCTTTTACCCAGGCCCGGAGAAGAAGCCTGGCTCTGTGGGAGAATGAGTCATTCCAAACTTTGTCTCAGGGAACCGGCCCACGTTGAAAACCGATACGTCCAGAC
The DNA here is from genome assembly GCA_029706075.1 of Aldrovandia affinis. Lineage (NCBI taxonomy): Eukaryota > Metazoa > Chordata > Actinopteri > Notacanthiformes > Halosauridae > Aldrovandia > Aldrovandia affinis. The sequence continues at coordinate 1,397,834 of JAINUG010000238.1, forward strand.
AAAGTGGCATCTGTGTTATCGCATGGGCTGGATGGGCTCACACGTCTGACATGCAGCGGCGTGCACTTTGGTCAGTGTTGTTTCCTTTGGCCCCTGTCAGCTCTCAGTTTGTAGCCCCCCTCATCGTAAAAAGAGCAAAGCTAAAAGTAAGACCTGTGGCTGGGATGCGGCAATAAATCTGAACAGACAAGTTTCATTGTGACCACTTCAAATCAGGGAAATATAGATGTCCTACATCAATTTTGTGCATACCAAAATAAATCAGAAACAAACCTTGTACCATAATAACATCGAGCCACATTCTTAAGCGTCCGATTTAATCGGACATAACATTTTAACTGTAATGAAAGTGTACGGAAAGGTGTACACTGGGAAATGTGAATGTTTGAATGTCGGTGAATGTTTCCATTTATCTCCCTCTTACTGGTAAATCATCTTTCCATAGGCCAAATTCACAGGCTGTGTTAATGCAACAGAGAACAGCTGGATCTGCACAGTACTGTGAAAGGCAAGCTCAGAGAATAGTACAGTCTTCCTTACTGGCAGCTTCAACAATGGGACATGCAACAACCTGGGGTCACATGACCTTGGTGGGGATAAGCGCTGGGACAGAGGGGCTGTCTGCAGTGCTCGTTGGTGGCAGCGAGAGGGTATAGTAGTGGTCAAATCAAGTCTACATCCCCAGGTGTCTTGATAAAAACAAACAAAATAAAAAACTATTTGACATTAAGGACTGATAACAGTCGGGGCAGGGCATTAATATTGGATGCAAATAATGATGAAAAGGAACATGACAGATATGTAATTTAGGGTACATTACAAATATTTGCTGTTACCGTGGTTGTAGACACACAAGAGTCAAGCCTCAGTTTGAGTAAAATATCCGAGGCCGCCCACATATAATGCTTCAACCAAATAATGTGCTTTAATGTCCTGTAGACATTGGAATAATGGCACATACATGAATGAATTTGTTAAATCAATCCCCCATCCTTCTCTTCATTATGAAGAGAGCTGAAGGAAAGGGCGAGAACAACTTTCTACAAGGATCCTTCAGATTTGTAAAAGGACTCTTCACGAAGGAAAAGAGCGGGTCACTTAAGGTGCCAAAGAGGGAGTTAGAGGACCACCTGAAAACAACTCACACAGACAGCCAAAGATTTGAAAGGAGGGAGATACCATCCGACATGCCACCAATTCCTCAACCAGAACACCAGCTGGACGACAGTCCCCAAGGTGGAGTGAGGTTGAGGAAGCAGTGAAGAAAGCAAGGCAGCTTCAGCTCCAGGACCAAATGGAGTTCCATACCGGCTGTATAAAAACTCCCAAACGTCTTACGCTTTCTGTGGAGGCAAATGAAGGTGGCGTGGACGAAGCAAACCATCCCAAAAGCATGGCGAAGAGCTGGGGAGTGGTAATCCCCAAGGAGAAGGATGCATCAAACATCGATCAATTCCGGCAGATCAATCTGTTGAATGTGGAAGGAAGCTCTTCTTTAGCATTGTTGCTAAAAGGATGACCACGTACCTGAAGCAAAACAACCTGATTGACACATCAGTGCAGAAAGCCGGCATACCTGGTTTCTCAGGATGCTTGGAGCATACAAGCATGATCTGGCACCAAATCCAATCTGCTAAAAGGGAAGGAAGAGACTTGCACGTCTTATTCCTGGACCTAGCCAATGCTTTCGGATCCGTCCCCCATTCCCTCATCTGGGCAGCCTTCAACTTCTTCCACATCCCAAGTACCATCACAAACCTGGTGAGAAACTACTTCCAAGATCTGCAATTCTGTATCCAAACAACAGAATACACAACATCATGGCAATCTGTGGAAGTGGGAATAATGGCTGGATGTACCATCTCCCCACTAGCCTTCACCATGGCAATGGAAGTGATCATCCGAGCTTCCAAGTGGGTTGTGGGAGGAGAACGTCTGCAATCTGGACAGCGTCTACCTCCTATTCGTGCCTACATGGACGACATGACCACCTTGACCTCAACTATTGCATGCACCAAACATCTGCTGGGAAAGCTTCAAGCCAACATTACATGGGCACGGATGAAGTTCAAACCCAGCAAATCCAGGAGCATATCCATCGTCAAAGGAAAACTCGTGGACCAGCGGTTCTATATCAAGGGATACACCCATTCCTTTGGTATCGGAGCTGCCAGTTAAGAGCCTCGGGCGCTGGTACAACGCGAGCCTCAAAGGCTCAGACCAGTGTGATCAACTGAGGAAGAAACCATCAAAGGCCTTGTCAGCATAGACAAAACCTTGCTTCCTGGCAAGTTGAAACTGTGGTGTCTGCAGTTTGGGTTGCTCCCCCGCCTGATGTGGCCTCTAACGGTCTACGAGATCCCAATGACCAAAGTCGAGAAGCTGGAGAGGACAGTCAGTTCATACATCAAGAAGTGGCTTGGCCTCCGCGTTGCCTCAGCAACGTCGGCTTGTATGGACACGGTGCCCTGGAATTGCCTGTCTCAAGCCTCACAGAGGAGTATAAATGCACCAAAGTGAGGCTGAACATGATCCTGACAGAGTCTCAAGATGGAATGATCCAGCGGCTGCCCCCAGACTGGCAACTGGGAGGAAGTGGATGCCATCTGAGGCTGTACAGCAAGCAAAATCTGCTCTCAGGCATGGAGACATTGTAGGACAGGTGCAGCATGGAAGAGGTGGGTTTGGACTTGGGGCAAGTCGACCCACATGGCACAAGGCAACATCAACCCAGAGGAGAAAGCTGGTGGTATCTCAGGTGCGGCATCAAGAGGAGGCAGACAGATGCGCAAAGGCAGTCTCACAGTCCAAACAGGGCCAGTGGACTAGCTGGGAAAACCTGGAGCATCAGCTCACATGGAAGGATCTTTGGGAAATGGAAGGAAGACAAATCAGCTTCATCATCAGAGCCACCTATGATGTTCTTCCACGCCCAAGAACCTACACCAGTGGTTTGGAGAAGATCCTTCTTGTGCACTTTGTCAGACCCCTGCAACACTGAGACACATCCTCACCGGCTGTAAAACCAGTTTGTCCCAAGGCCGCTATACCTGGAGGCACAACCAGGTCCTAAGACAACTGGCGATCACCCTGGAAGGAAGGAGGACTACCAACAACGCCCTCCCTCCCCAATGCCTCGACACTCAAAGACCACCCCTTTTGTAAGAGCAGGACAACCCCCCAGCAAAGCCATCTGCAAGAGTGGAAGCAACCCTCCTAGACACTGCCCGGGACTGGAGAATGCAGGTTGACTTAGAACAGAGGCTCATCTTTCCGCCAGAGATTATTACAACTAACCTCAGGCCGGACCTGGTCTTGTGGTCAACCTCCCAGAAGTTACTAGTCATTGTGGAACTAACTGTACCATGGGAGGCAGCAGTTGGTGAAGCATATGAACGGAAGCGACTGAAGTACTCCGACATAGCAGCCGAAGCAGAACAACGCGGCTGGCGTGCCCAGGTGCTCCCGGTCGAGGTCGGGTGTAGAGGTTTTGTTGCAACGTCCACAACCAAGCTTCTTAAGGGGATGGGAGTGCGAGGACAGGCCTTCCGACAACGTCAAATCAATGTCAGAGGCTGCCGAACGAAGCAGCAGCTGGCTATGGATCAAGAGAAAGGACCCCAACTGGGCTGCTAAATGACCAAATCAGGGGTAAAAGCAGAGGGGGGCACACCTGGGACGCCAGGCGTCGCCGTTGAGCCCTGTGGAGGTGTTGTGGGCTTAATTCAAAGAAACACCAGTGAAGGAGGGTGCCCACCTGATGACCCCAGTGAAGCATTTACCCCTGTCCCACTCAATACTGTTACACGTGTACCGATTATCTAAGGGATTGTAATATCTAGTCCTATAAACTCAACTGAAGGCTCATGAATTCAATGCACAGCTGCAGAAACACCAAGCTATGAACGCCATCACAACAAATCGTATAAAGGGAAGATAGGAAGTGTCTTGTTTGAAACGTGCGTTCCTGCGCAATCTCAGCCTGAGTGGTACATGCCAGATAGCAGCTCAACCGGAGACCGGCACTCACACTCAGGGTGGCGATTTCCTCCACCTTGCTACACAAATAATACGGCCCTGTTATCAGGGGAGGCCTGCAAGAGCTGTCAGTGACAAAGACAGATTTACAACCCTGCACCCAACAACACTGGAACACTAAAGCAGAGGAGGCCTTGAATAAAATAATATTTACAACCCCTTCCGTTGGGACACTTGTTGTTGCACCACCAGTTTCCAAATGAATAATGCAACACCTTCAATCTGATGAAGACCGTGTAGGTTGAAACATTGTTCTTTTGTAAATAAATCATTGGAGAATTTAAACAGTGTGTGGGTGCAGTCAATTCAATTCAATTCAATCTTATTTGTATAGAGCTTTTTTACAGAGAACTGTCACAAAGATGTTTACAGAGAAGAGAAGATATAAAAACAAGCAAATACCAGGCCTGAACCCCCAAAAAGAAGAAAGGGAGGCAAAAACTCTCCAGTGGGAAGAGAAAAAACTCTCCAACAGTGGCAAGAAAAAACTCCCTTAGTGGGGGAGCCCATCCTCTGCTGGCCAGTTGTTGGGTTAGTTGTCAGTAGTGGTAACTAAATGTCCTAAGAAGGGAAGGTCTAAGGTTCGAAGAATTCATCCAGGCCTCCATTCTACATGGTCTGAACAGGAACCAGCAGGCGGTTGGTGCTGGAGCTGTCTGGTCTCAGGTTGATGCAAGGGGCAGTAGCCCCAGAGAAGAGAACAAAAGTGGATAGGTTAGAGTTAGAATAATAAAATGTTAGGTATGTTAGAGAGGCCAATGTAACATGGGACAGCCCCAGCAGTCTAAGCTACGGCAGCATATCCAAAACATGAGCAGGAAGGGGGTGTATGAACCACGAGAGTGGACTAGCACTGACAGCACCATAACACAGCACAGAACAGCTAACCCCGAGCATTCACATGCCGTGATAGGGTGACAGCACCGTCAGCTCAGCTCACCACACAGCTCTATGGTCTCAATCCAGTCGCCCTACTCATCTTTATTTTTATTTTTAAAATTTGTTTCTGATTTTCTCCCATTTTCTCCCAATTTGGTAGCCAATTAGACCCGCTATTTTTATGACAATCCCCCTCTAGTAATGTGAGTTCGCTGCCGTAGTCCTGTGACCGGTAGTGACGAAGGCGAAGTGACGCCTCTTCCGAGACGGCACTCGCCAAGCCGTCGACCGTAACCCCGGTACTACAGGGCCACTCTACGCAGCGAACGTCACGTCGGCTTCCCTCCCCCCTCCCTGGGGCGGACAGCCAATCGCCGCCCCCTGGTGGCACTCCCGGCCAGAGCTGACACTTGGCGAGACGGGGAATTGAACCCCAGTCTCCGTGGCCAGCGTCAGACGTTGTAACCACTGGACCATGCGGGAGGCCCGCCCTACTCATCTTTAGCTATAGTCCTGACTAAAAGGTAGGCTTTTAGCCTAGATTTAAAAGCAGAGAGCATGTCTGAAGCCCGAGGAAGATTATTCCACAAAAGGGGAGCTCTGTGAGAGAAGTCTTTGCCTCCCGTTTTGCTTTTTGTTATTCTTGGACTTTTCAGATATCCAGCATATTGTGAATGGAGCAATCACTGTGGAGGGTAAGGGATGAGTAGTTAAATAAGATATTCTGGAGCAAGACCATTTAATGCCTTGCAGGTTAGGAGAAGAACCTTGTAGTCAATTCTGAATTTAACAGGCAACCAATGAAGGGTGGAGGCACAGGACTAATATGTTCACATTTCTTAGTTACTTAGTGAGTACCCTAACAGCTGCATTCTGTACCGCTTAGAGACATCTAAAGGAAGAGTCGAAGGGGCCGGATAGTAAAGCATTACAGTAATCTAGCCTTGAGGCTATAAAAGCATGAATTAATTTTGATATATTCCTGAGGTGAAAGAAGGCCACTGTTGTGATATTATTAATGTGAGTCTGTGTAAGTCTGAAATGTTAAAAGGTGTTTAACATTACAGAAAAAGACAAACTTTTATGTGGGGGTGGAACAGTCAGCTCATAAAGAACTGTATAGTATTTTGCAGTTGGTTGAGAAAAACACATTTATTCATTTAAAGAACGATTAGAGCTAGAACAAGAAATGATGGGTTTTTCTGTTGAAATAAAAACAGAGTATATAAGCTACAAGAGGGACCTCTTGTGGTGATTTATTAAACTACACTCCTGCCTGCACTCAGAGTCCTACAATAGTAGCCTATACATAATTTGGGATACAATTCCACAAAACACATTTAAAACACAATTTCCATTCATTGAAGTAATGTGTGGATCAAATTAATTCCAGACCATCTCCTCTTGAGACACAGATTCGAATAATGCCCAAAGCAATTACATAAGTAGGCTATGAAGAAATGTGACACTGGTCTCACATGGAGGTCTTCCGGGTAAATCTAGATCTAGATCAGTACCCTTCTCTACAATAACTACTCTCTAAGAAGCGTAGCTACATGCTTTTCTTTCTATTTGACCAGTTTCAAGCAAATTACATTTTGTGAATAGCTACCCTTGAGGACGCGCATGCACTGGTATTAACTCCTTCAAGATTCAAGATTCAAGATTCAAGATTTTAATAAAAGGCCAGTTCTAATAAAAGTTTACATCAAAGACGAGACAAAACCGTTTTAGAACGTTGCAGAGGAAAGTTGCAGCAGCAAAACCTTTCAGTCCGCGACCCCCAAAATAACGTTGGTAGAGACTGCGACCCCTACAATCCCCCGAGGTGCTTTCCGACGGAAACACACACACAAATACACGGTTACAGCGCCCGGATGGGTGGGCCCGCTGGTTTTTGGAGCAAAATAACTCATCTGGTTAATCTAGTGCACCTGTGAGGAGAACACCCACATCTGATTAATCTAGAGTATCTGTTTACAGAACACACATATCTGGTTATCTAGAGTATCTTGGTGGAGAACACACTCACATAAAGATACTCTAGATTAACCAGATTTGTGTGTTCTGCACAGATACTCTAAACTAACCAGATGTGTGTGTTCTGCACAGATACTCTAAGATAACCAGATATGTGTGTTCTGCACAGACACACACATCTGGTTATCTTAGAGTATCTGTGCAAAACACACACATCTGGTTAATCTAGAGTATCTGTGTGCAGAACACACATATCTGGTTAATCTAGTGCACCTGTGCACAGAACACACGCATCTGGTTATCTTAGAGTATCTGTGCAGAACACACACATCTGGTTAGTTTAGAGTATCTGTGCAGAACACACAAATCTGGTTAATCGAGAGTATCTGTTTACAAAACACACATATCTGGTTAGTTTAGAGTATCTGTGCAGAACACACAAATCCGGTTAATCTAGAGTATCTGTGCAGAACACACACATCTGGTTAATCTAGTGCATCTGTGTTGAGAACACCCACATCTGGTTATCCTACAGTATCTGTGTACAGAACACACTTGCTTTTAGTCGATAATGATGGTTAAAGGGGGTGGGGGGGTGGAGGGGTGGGGGTGTTCATTTAAAAGTCTGATTGCTTCTGGAACAAATGTGTTTTTCTTCCTGTTTGTTCTGCAGTGAGGTACCAGAAAGCGTTCAGAAAACTGTTTCCCCATGGATGATTGACTGTGATTGGTTGGGTGTGTCCCTTTGAAAATTAACAATAATGTCCTTGGTTTTGGCAACGTTCACCTCCAAGAAAGAGTTGGCCTTGAGATAAAAGAAGTGAGAAGTTATCTGCAAACTTTACCAAAAAGTTGTCCGGGTGTAAGCTTCTGCAATCATCTGTGTAAAGAATGAAGAGCATTGCACTTAAGTAAGCACAGATACTTGAAAAATGTACTTAAGTACAGTAATGAGTAAAAATAAAGTAAATGTATTACAGGCAATGCAAATACACTATCATCGTGAAATAACGACAGCCCCAAGTTAGAATATATTAGCCTACAACAAAACGTTGTAAAGGTTTAACTGTACAGTTGACTAGGTAACTCAGGAAAATAAAAATGATCTGACCAATTATTCAAATTGAACACAAACGAGAAACTATTATGTTGGAAATGGATTAGGGCGTACTGTTCCAGGAAGTATCCTTCCTTTCATTTTTTTACACGTTTCCCAGAAGCCATTCACTTTCCTATAAAACGCATCAGCGACTCATGGTTTCACTTTCGCTCTCTCTAGCGTATATATAGCAGCAGGACTGGGTGGGCCGTTCATCAACAAACGCATCGTTCATTCCATGTAGCTACACCATTGCTTTTTATTCCACAAGCATGTGAGTACAAAAATACAATCTTTGATTTTATCTCTCGTTTTTGTCGCGTGGCAGAACAACTGAGGGGGACAACATTTCCGATATTCTGTGCCAGCTGCATTCTGGTAACACTGGTCAATTTACTACATTTGCATTTGAAACTAAATGAATAATTGACGAGTTGGCATGGGTGTATTCTGCTTTTAGCTCCCGTTTCCTGACTACCCCATACGGGAGTGAAGTTTGACTTGGTGCTATTTCATTAATGAATGTGAAAATGTATTGAAAATGGGTTTCTTTTTCATAGATTTTATTGTAGGCTACTTCTGATATTGCTTAGAGATACAGTGAGCACCATAATTCATTGGACAGTGACACATTTTTATGGTTCTGTACTCTAGCACTTTGAAATTGAAAGGATACAATGGTAACATATCGGATGAACCGTTTAGAAACCCCCTATTTTAAGGTACTACAAGTATTTGTTGAATTGGCTTCACAGATGTGTTTTTAGTTTAGTTTTAGTTTAGTTTAGTTTATTCGACATATCAATTTAAAATACATGTCAGTGCAAGTCATGCATCAAAACAATGTCCAGGATAGCACAAAAAGTCGTGGACTTATTTCCGTTGTGGTCCTTGGTCTTAACATGTTCATATGTAAGACACTTAAAACAAGTAAAAACAGGTATAGACACTTAACCCATAAATACATAAATATCTAAAACTACATAATGCATCATTTACACATCCTAACAATCCCTCCCTTCCCTACCTGTCTATTCTTGGACTTTGGCTAGTAGCCACTTCCTAACATTCACCTTAAAACTGTGTGGGTTCGTACTCTGTTTGATGGTCAACGGCAGTTCATTCCACTCCTGTGCTCCTGTGTAGGCAAATGAGCATTGCCCCATTTTGGTTCTACACCTCGGGGGTTGCTGGTTGGCTAAGCTGGACCTAGTCCTGTGGTTGTGTGATTCCCTAACACTGGAAAAATGGCTGCTTAGGTACACTGGGGCCCTATTGTTAATGACCTTGTGTACCATGTTGAGCCTCAGCTGAGTCATTCTAACCTCAACTGGTAGCCAGTTGAGCTCTAGGAAGTGCCTCCTTCCAACATGGTCTCGAGGGCCTAGCCCCATCATAACCCTAACTAGCTTATTTTGAGACACCTGCAGTTTCCTTTTTAACGAGGTTGATAGACCTGCTGACCATGCTACACTGGCGTAATCAAAATGACATTGCACTAGGCTGTTGGCTAGTAGATGTAGGCTTTCTCTGTCCAGCAGATTGGCCTTTCTGGCAAGAAACTTTGTGGGGGCGTTAACTTTGCCCAGCACCTGTAGGGCCATTCCCTCCCCACCCAAACTGTCATCCAAAACACACCCCAGGTACTTCACTGATGTCTTTGCAGCTATCTCCACGGACCCTACCTCTACTCTTAGCTCCTGGGCCTTCTTTAATCTGGGCTTAGACCCAAATAGAATAGACTCCGTCTTCCCTAAATGAAGTGACAGCCTGTTGTCACACAGCCAGCTGCTTATCTTAGTGAGTTCCTCTCCTAGCCTACTTTGGAGTGTATTCTTGTCTTTGTGCGAGATGAGCAAGCTGCATCATCTGCGAATAAATACAAGTTACAGGAACACGCATCTCTCATGTCATTAATATAAAGTAAAAATAGCAGTGGTCCTAAAACACTTACTTTTTAAACCTCTGCAATGCCTCCTCCCTAACTTTAATTGCATCTAAAATCTCTGGGTTAAGCCATGGACTTGATCTCTGTTTTATCCTAATTTGCTTGTATGGAGCCATGGAATTCACTACCTGAAGGAATAACTGGTTAAACATATCCCAGGCTCTGTCAACACAATCCAGCCTAAGCACTGCAGCCCAGTCTACTCTGCTAAGCTGCTCTCTAAAACTCTCAGCACAGTAGTTCTTGAAGGATCTGATTTTAATGATTTTATGGCTTAAAAACGTTTGCCTATGAACCTTCCTGGTACAATATGTGACGAAATGGTCACTGAGCCCATATGCAATCACACCTTGTTGTGAGATGTTACATTCATCTGACAACAGAATAAGATCAATTACAGTTTTGGTCGTTTGGCCTACTCTGGTGGGTTCTTTAATCAGCTGTTTTAAGTCAAATAGTTTGCTAAACCTAGTAAAAGCCCTATACGTGGGGCAGCACTTGTTGGATACATCTGTATTGAAATCACCCATCAAAATACATTCGTTTTTTGGCATACCGCAGCTAATCAGTACATTTTCCAGATTCTCATAAAATGCACTTTGATCTGGTGGTCTATAGCAAACACCCATTAGTAGGGGTTTCGTCTTGGGCAGGTGAATGTCCAGTAATAAAACTTCAATGTCCTCGTCCCAGTCCGTCCTAACAATAAAGTTAATGTCGTTTCTCACAAAAGCACAGACCCCTCCTCCGTTGCGACTACGATCCCTTCTAACTACAGTGTAATTAGATTTCGGAATCGCTAATACTGGGATCAAGCCGTTAGGCATGTGTATTCATTTGTGTCGTTAGTGAATGCAGAAGAGAGCTGTTGATGTCTAGTCTTGATTCTTTGGAGATTGTTGTTGGGGTGTGACAACATGAGGAAGCCAGAAGTATCATATGCAAATTGAGCTGGCCGTCATAAGGCTCAGAAATGAAAATGAATCAATCAGGAACATTGCAAAAACCCTGGGCATGCATGTAACAGCCCTTGGTTTGCTCACTGTAACTGTAGAATAGTTGCCTATGCCTCTTGGAACTAGAACTGATAGTTTCATCTGTTTGTTTAATAATTGAATACTTGGACATTTTATCAGACACAATTTTTTCACACAATATGAAAATGAAAATCGCATGAGCATGCTTTGTAAAACATTTTTTAAATCTTTATTTTAAGACAAAATAGATTTGACAATGCAATTAAATGAACAAACAATAGTAATTACAATATTTTGTCTTTCTTTCTTTAACGAAGGCAGGGCTACCAAAGTTAGAGCTACATCTCTAATAAAACTTAGAACGCGTGTCACTCAGGAGGCCAGGGGTATTCAATTAAAATGACAAGAGGTCCAGTTACTCAAATGTCCTCCCAGGAAAGGTCCGAACCATCATAATGAAGTACATTTCAGTAACATTCCAACAATATTTATTGTCAATATTCAAAGTACTTTCCTCATGCAGACACATTAAACAGGAGGAAAAATAAATAAGTAGCCTAATCATAAATAACACATTGACTCACAACCTACAATGAGTTTCTTATTTCAAGTAAAGGAAAACCAGACTGATTTTTTTTCAGAGAAAGATGGTGAAGGTCTTCACCTTTTTATTGGAAATACCCTGAATGCCGACAAAGCCTTTACGGAGCGACTTGGTGAGGCATCTCTGACCGAAGTCGATGATGTGGAGGACTGCGATATTATTCTGGCATTCTGTCCCATTTCCTCTCGCGCTGATATTGGTGAAGCACTACAGAGGATTCCAGGTAAATAAGTGTTAACTCCCCATTTCCTGTAAGGACAGCATATTACCAGAACCTCATTTATAATCTGATCGACACAAGTATTGCAGGGTAAAATTTATACTGCTGAATATATTACAATATAAAGTGTATGGATATATTTTCTATTTAACTTTACAACAGATGTTCCTTGTCAGATGTTTGTATATGCGGTAATACATTATTTCTGTCATACATAACATATGCCATTTAGCAGACACTTTTATCCAAAGTGACTTACAGTAGTGAGTGTATACATTTTTCAGTATTTGTGGTCCCAATGGGAATCAAACCCACAACCTAAGCATTGTCAGCGACATGCTCTACCTATTGAGCCACACAGGACCACTTACAATGTCAGATGGTTGTTACATAGGTTTAGTGATTGTGCCTTCTTGTACTTTGTTAACAGATTATAAGCCTGCCATTCTGGTGATGATACACCACACTTCTGACCCAAATTACATCGTGCCTGAGAATAGAAACGAGATCAGAAGTGATGTACTTGCTGTGGACATTCTGTTCCATGAGAAGAAGGGGTTATTGAAGTGTCAACGCAATGATTCAGCAGTGGATACTGTCCTGAGGAAACTGAATCTACAACAACCAGTTGATTTAGCAGTGGATACTGTCCTGGGGAAACTGAATCCACAACAACCAGTAAGATGTTTTTTGATTCTGGTGCGATTTTTAGAAATATTCCAATAATGTGTTTAGTACTGGGTAGAAATACCTGAAATGCAACAATTACAAGATTGTATCATTTCAGGGTCTGAAACTAACTTTTTGTTGAACCAGCCACTGTGTCTGGTAGATGAAAAAATCTACCAGACACTTGGACATTTTATCAGACACAATTTTTTCACACAATATGAAAATGAAAATCGCATGAGCATGCTTTGTAAAACATTTTTTAAATCTTTATTTTAAGACAAAATAGATTTGACAATGCAATTAAATGAACAAACAATAGTAATTACAATATTTTGTCTTTCTTTCTTTAACGAAGGCAGGGCTACCAAAGTTAGAGCTACATCTCTAATAAAACTTAGAACGCGTGTCACTCAGGAGGCCAGGGGTATTCAATTAAAATGACAAGAGGTCCAGTTACTCAAATGTCCTCCCAGGAAAGGTCCGAACCATCATAATGAAGTACATTTCAGTAACATTCCAACAATATTTATTGTCAATATTCAAAGTACTTTCCTCATGCAGACACATTAAACAGGAGGAAAAATAAATAAGTAGCCTAATCATAAATAACACATTGACTCACAACCTACAATGAGTTTCTTATTTCAAGTAAAGAAAACCAGACTGATTTTTTTCAGAGAAAGATGGTGAAGGTCTTCACCTTTTGTATTGGAAATACCCTGAATGCCGACAAAGCCTTTATGATGTGGAGCGACTTGGTTCTGTCCCAAGACATCTCTGGCATCTCTGACCAAAGTCGATCATGTGGAGGACTGCGATATTATTCTGGCATTCTGTCCCATTTCCTCTCGCGCTGATATTGGTGAAGCACTACAGAGGATTCCAGGTAAATAAGTGTTAACTCCCCATTTCCTGTAAGGACAGCATATTACCAGAACCTCATTTATAATCTGATCGATTGCAGGGTAAAATGTATACTGCTGAATATATTACAATATAAAGTGTATGGATATATTTTCTATTTAACTTTACAACAGATGTTCCTTGTCAGATGTTTGTATATGCAGTAATACATTATTTCTGTCATACATAACATGCCATTTAGCAGACATTTTTATCCAAAGTGACTTACAGTAGTGAGTGTATACATTTTTCAGTATTTGTGGTCCCAATGGGAATCAAACCCACAACCTAAGCATTGTCAGCAACATGCTCTACCTATTGAGCCACACAGGACCACTTACAATGTCAGATGGTTGTTACATAGGTTTAGTGATTTTGCCTTCTTGTACTTTGTTAACAGATTATAAACCTGCCATTCTGGTGATGATACACCACACTTATGACCCAAATTACATCGTGCCTGAGAATAGAAACGAGATCAGAAGTGATGTACTTGCTGTGGACATTCTGTTCCATGAGAAGAAGGGGTTATTGAAGTGTCAACGCAATGATTCAGCAGTGGATACTGTCCGGAGGAAACTGAATCTACAACAACCAGTATGGGTAAGATGTTTTGATTCTGGTGGATTTTCTTTGTTCCAGTAAGATTTTTTGATTCACCTACTTTTAGAAATATGCCAATAATGTGTTTAGTACTGGGTAGAAATACCTGAAATGCAACAATTACAAGATTGTATCATTTCAGGGTCTGAAACTAACTTTTTGTTGAACCAGCCACTGTGTCTGGTAGATGAAAAAATCTACCAGACACTTGGACATTTTATCAGACACAATTTTTTCACACAATATGAAAATGAAAATTGCATGAGCATGCTTTGTAAAACATTTTTTAAATCTTTATTTTAAGACAAAATAGATTTCACAATGCAATTAAATGAACAAACAATAGTAATTACAATATTTTGTCTTTCTTTCTTTAATGAAGGCAGGGCTACCAAAGTTAGAGCTACATCTCTAATAAAACTTAGAACCCGTGTCACTCAGGAGGCCAGGGGTATTCAATTAAAATGACAAGAGGTCCAGTTACTCAAATGTCCTCCCAGGAAAGGTCCGAACCATCATAATGAAGTACATTTCAGTAACATTCCAACAATATTTATTGTCAATATTCAAAGTACTTTCCTCATGCAGATGCATTAAACAGATAAGGTAGAGCAGAGGTCCCAGCACCGATCCCTACGGGACACCACTGCCCACTTATCCCTAATGATACATTCCAGCATTTTACATGCGATGCAAGTTAAACTGACAGGCCTATAGTTCCTTGGGTCAGTACGGTCCCCCTTCTTATATATTGGAATTATACTACCCTGCTTCCAGTCATCTGGTATTTCTCCAGTGATTATGGATTGAATGAAAATATCTGTCAATGGTTTATATATAATTTCCCCAAGTTCTTTGAGTACTCTGGGATATATGCCATCCGGGCCTGCTGCCTTATTTGTCTTAAGTTTTTGTAGTTTTTGTAGTACTTCTACGTCTCTTATCTCAAAGTCCTCCAAAACATTCTGTACCTTGTCTATACATTTAGGCATATTTATAACCTCTTCTCTAGTAAAGCTCTCAACAAAGTAACTGTTTAGTGTGTTAGCAATATCCTTATTATTATAAACCAAAGTTCCTTCCTTATTCTTAATGCACTTAACCTCATCCTTAACTTTCCTTTTTCTACTACAACATTAAGATTGTCTTTCACATAAAGGGCCACTCCCCCTCCTCTTTTATTAGTTCTACCCTTCCTAAACAATTTGTACCCCTCTACATTATATTCATCCCCATCCGCTGCACCAAGCCATGTCTCAGTAATCCCAACAATGTCATAACCCACATTCAACATGACAGCCTCCAGTTCCAAAAATGTATTTTTTATGCTTCTCGCATTTAAACACATGAGCTTCAGAGCCTTACTCCCACTTACATTGTCCTTCCCCTCCACACTGTCCTTGTCCTTCCCCGCCGAACCACCTCTATTCACATTATGATCTAAAAAATCTTTATTAATTATATCCTCAGATTTATTATACTCTGCCCTGGTATCTTCCATCTGGGCAGTCTGTACCTCCCTATCCATAATACACTTGGCGACCACGAAGGGACCAAGGGCCTCGGACAGTAGTAAAGTTTTTGGTAAATGAAGTGATACCCAGATTTGGCATCTCTGTGACAATAAGTTTGGATAATGGGCCAGCATTCATGGCACATGTTCTGAGGCAAGTAATGCAGGCCTTAAGGATCAAACAGAAATTTGGTTGTGTATGCCACCCACAATTACAAGTGGGTAGAAAGAGTAAATGGGACGATAAAAGCTAAAGTAAACAAGATTTGCCAAGATACGGGGCTAAATTGGGTTGATGCACTTCCTTTAGCATGAATGGCCTACAGGGCACAGGAGAATCGCACTACACACCTCAGTCCACATGAAATGTTGACAGGAAGACAAATGCCGGTCCCAAGAATTAGAGGGGTTACAGAAGGCCCATCTTTGGAAATCTTAGAATTAGAATTACAAAAGTATATAAGGCAATTAACCACAATACATCGAACTATGTTTGAACAGGAACAAGACAGACGATGAGGCCCAAGATGATCCAGGGGAAGGCCCAAGTGGGGCACCTATTGGGCCTCAACCAGGTGCTGGCCCTTCTGCTGTTCGGGGATGGTGGAGATTCGGGCCCAGACCCAAGGTCAGGTGATGGAGATGGGGTCACTGGACCTGTCAGGGTTCGACAGCCTGCTCCAGGAGTGGGACCGAAGAACGGAACGGTGATCGAAAATATGAAACAATCAATCAATCAAAGTGTTATTGATACAAATGATACAATGGGAATAGAAAACATTTAAAAAAATACAGGATAATATTACACAAAGTGACTTGATGAGGCATATGACATGGCACTAGTAATTGAGGGGAGAAGGAGGCAGACGGATTATGAAATTCAGAGGGATATCCCTCAGCACTACAGAACGTCAACAAACCACCAAACTATGCCCCGTATGGGCTGCCACCTCCTGTTGAAGAATATGTTGAAATGATTGTTTTACCACCTGTGTATGCCGAACCAGATTGTTAACCAGATATACTTTTCTGTCTTAAACTAATATATAACTATATGTCATTCTGTCTTATCTAAGTGTTATATATATATTGTAACAATAGAAAATAGAAATATAACTCTTATAGTCACGGTAATGGATGATTTGTTTTGCTTATGCATTGTGGTGGGTGGTTTGGAATATCGACCCTTTGCATGGGGTGCGGAATTATACGTGTTTTTAAAGATTTGCATTAATGAAGTATCACTGTTTAACCCTTGAAACATCTGAACAAATAATTGAACGAAATTGGCATATTGTGGAATTAAATGGCATTACTGCCAGCAACCAAGGGGTAAGCTGCCGGTGGATGTTAGAAGTGCTCGGCGGAGCAGAGTTACTGTGCTGCTGGGAGGTCACACAATTTGAGTGGGAAGGGATTAAAGCGCAAGTGGCCTCAATTGGTCGGCTGGAGCAGCACGAGGATTCTGAACCATATGACCATTGAACAAAAAATCTGTGTATTATTTTATCATCTGTGTATTATTTCATAATCTGTGTATTATTTTATAATCTGTGTATTATTTCATAATCTGTGTATTATTTTATGATTTGGGAATTGATATTTTTCTGAGACGTGAGCCAAAACGAACTCCAGTGCACAGACCCCAAGCCTGTAAGGTGAGAGAGACTATCAAGCTCTCTAAGGGGGTAATTGAGGGAGATAATATTCCCTCCACAGACAAAATTGAGTCTGACAGTGATGGACCAGGGCCAAGTAGCCAACCTGAAGCCCAGGGGTCAGCCAAAGGAGTGCTTATGTCCCTTTATGAAACAATGGAGAAAGCTGGATGTAATGATCCAGCTTGTCGAAGATGGACCGTGTATGGTCAGACTGTATGCAAGGAATGTGATTTTTATTAAGATAGCACAGAGAACCCAGGACAGAAAGCATCTGTCTGAAAATTCAGAGCTGATACAACAGCCATATTCTAGATCAAACGCTTTGAGCTCTAAACTATTATTTAGCCAAGAACAACTGTAAACTATTATTTAGCCAAGAATAAATGTCAAAGTATATTAAAAGATAGTGAAGGAGTGACCGCACCTGTGTTTTGCACTCTGAGCCACCCCAAGCTGAGCGAGGCAGGGGGGAAGAATGACTAGAGCCGGCTGTGGGAATTCAAAATAGTACAGTATAGTCGGTAGGATAGGAGCCACTTAAATGTCGACACGGGTGTATGACATATTAAGCACTTCTATCATTGTGTTGTTAGAATTCACTGTTAAAGATTAAACTAGGTCGAGAATGTAATCTTGCATTTACTCACACAAATATACTGGAAAGTAATGTTGTATAAACTCACAATCACTTACACACATACACTGAAAGGTGATGTGTGTAATTATATGCGGTCACAAGATGTTTGTGTAATTATATGCGTTCACAAGATGTTTGTATAAATATACGCGGTTACAAGATGTTTCTGGAATTGTACGCGGTCACAGGATGTATCACAGAATGTATTGTGTCACTATTTCTAGCTTAGCAGAGATACGATTGCTTAATAGTAAGATAAAATTCCATATAAGGAGCTTGAATAAATCATTATTTTTAGCTCAAGCGGAACCACCATTAGAAAAACGATGAGTAAAGCATTTGGCAGAATGCCACTATAGTGTAATGATCAGCTGAGAAGGGACCACCCCCAGGGGAGGGATGGAAAGATGGGAATAGCCATTTATGGGTAAAACCACCATTATTTTCGAGAGATTAGTGTTAAGCATAACTAAAAGACCAATGAAAGTTGACCAGAAAAGTAAAACAATAAGGTAAACCAATGAGGTAAACCAATGAAGTGACCAATCATGTAACTATTAAGAAGAGTATATAAACTTTTGTGAAACAAAGGAATATTGGAGCATCTTGTAATTTGCTCTCGGCTTTGTGATTTCATCTGAAATAAAGTCTGATACTTTGAAAATCTTTTTCCTGAAACCTCTCCTCTACTTTTCGGAAAATTGAGCAAAACGGGACTTAGAAAATAATTCGATTTCTGAATAATTGAACAAAAAGGACTTAGAAAATACTTCGGAAAAATTTACAAAAAGGACTTTGAAAAGATCCTGAAAACCGGGAAAGAGTATCTGTGCAGAACACACACATCTGGTTATCTTACAGTATCTGTGCAGAACACACACATCTGGTTAGTTTAGAGTATCTGTGCAGGACACACACATCTGGTGTAATCTAGAGTATCTTTATGTGTGTGTGTGTGTTCTCCACCAAGATATTCTAGATTTACCAGATGTATGTGTTTTGCACAGATACTGTAGATTAACCAGATGTGTGTGTTCTGCACAGATACTCTAAGATAACCAGATGTGTGTGTTCTGCACACAGATACTCTAGATTAACCAGATATCTGTGTTCTGTACACAGATGCACAAGATAAACCAGATGTTTGTGTTCTGCACACAGATACTCTAGGCCAGGGGTGGCCAACCCGCGGCTCCCGAGCCGCATGCGGCTCTTTGCCTGGTTTCATGCGGCTCTTACGTTCATATCGAAGTTTGTGTTTTGTTTTTTTAATGTGCGTGTTCGCTTTCGCTTGAGTTCAATACGGTATTTTC
Organism: Aldrovandia affinis; assembly: GCA_029706075.1. Lineage (NCBI taxonomy): Eukaryota > Metazoa > Chordata > Actinopteri > Notacanthiformes > Halosauridae > Aldrovandia > Aldrovandia affinis. The sequence goes on from JAINUG010000238.1 coordinate 1,416,881, forward strand.
GTCAAACGCGCACGATTTCGCAAAATTTCAGAAGACGAAAAAAAAACACAGTTAGGGCAGCGGTCCCCAACCTTTTTGCACCACGGACTGGTTTCATGCAATTTTTTTATTCCTCTTACCCCGGTCCGCGAAAGAAATGAACTGGTGTCCGGTTTTATTTCGCGTGTAGCACCCCCTCCCCGGTCCGCGAAATAAATGAACAGGTTTTATTTCGCGTGTAGCACACCCCCCCGGTGATGTGGCTCTTTGCGGTAACACAGCAAAAAATGTGGCTCTTAGTCTCTGACTGGTTGGCCACCCCTGCTCTAGGCTAACCAGATGTGTGTGTTCTGCACAGATACTCTAGATTAACCTCATGTGTGTGTTCTGCACAGATACTCTAAGATAACCAGATGCGTGTTTTCTGCACAAAGATACTCTAAGCTGACTTACAGTATCTGTGTGCAGAACACATCTATCTGGTTAATCTAGAGTATCTGTGTGCAGAACACACACATCTGGTTATCTTAGAGTATCTGTGCAGAACACACACATCTGGTTAATCTAGAGTATCTGTGCAAAACACACATCTGGTTAATCTAGAATATATTGGTGGAGAACACACACACATAAAGATACTCTAGATTACACCAGATGTGTGTGTCCTGCACAGATACTCTAAACTAACCAGATGTATGTGTTCTGCACAGGTACTCTAAGATAACCAGATTTGTGCGTTTTTTACACAGATGCACAAGATTAACCAGAGGTGTGTATTCTGCACAGATACTCTAAATTAACCAGATGTGTGTGTTCTGCACAGATACTCTAGATTAACCAGATGTGTGTGTTCCGTAAACAGATACTCTAGATTAACCAGATATGTGTGTTCTGCACATAGATACGCTAAGCTAACCACACATTTGGTTTATCTAGTGCATCTGTGTACAGAACACACATATCTGGTTATCTTAGAGTATCTGTGTAGAACACACACATCTGGTTAGCCTAGAGTATCTGTGTGCAGAACACACACATCTGGTTTATCTTGTGCATCTGTGTACAGAACACACATATCTGGTTATCTTAGAGTATCTGTGCAGAACACACACATCTGGTTAGTTTAGAGTATCTTTATGTGTTTTCCAAAAAGATACTCTAAGATAACCAGATGTATGTGTTCTGCACAGATACTCTAAGATAACCAGATTTGTGTGTTTTGTGCACAGATGAACTAGATTAACCAGAGGTGTGTATTCTGCACAGATACTCTAGATTAACCAGATGTGTGTGTTCCGTAAACAGATACTCTAGATTAACCAGATTTGTGTGTTCTGCACATAGATACGCTAAGCTAACCACACATCTGGTTTATCTAGTGCATCTGTGTACAGAACACACATATCTGGTTATCTTAGAGTATCTGTGCAGAACACACACATCTGGTTAGCCTAGACTATCTGTGTGCAGAACACACACATTTGGTTTATCTAGTGCATCTGTGTACAGAACACACATATCTGGTTAGCTTGGAGTATCTGTGCAGAACACACACATCTGGTTATCTTACAGTATCTGTGCAGAACACACACATCTGGTTAGTTTAGAGTATCTGTGCAGGACACACACATCTGGTGTAATCTAGAGTATCTTTATGTGTGTGTGTTCTCCACCAAGATATTCTAGATTAACCAGATGTGTGTGTTTTGCACAGATACTCTAAATTAACCAGATGTGTGTCTTCTGCACAGATACTCTAGATTAACCAGATGTGTGTGTTCCGTAAACAGATACTCTAGATTAACCAGATATGTGTGTTCTGCACATAGATACGCTAAGCTAACCACACATTTGGTTTATCTAGTGCATCTGTGTACAGAACACACATATCTGGTTATCTTAGAGTATCTGTGTAGAACACACACATCTGGTTAGCCTAGAGTATCTGTGTGCAGAACACACACATCTGGGTTATCTTGTGCATCTGTGTACAGAACACACATATCTGGTTATCTTAGAGTATCTGTGCAGAACACACACATCTGGTTAGTTTAGAGTATCTTTATGTGTTTTCCAAAAAGATACTCTAAGATAACCAGATGTATGTGTTCTGCACAGATACTCTAAGATAACCAGATTTGTGTGTTTTGTGCACAGATGAACTAGATTAACCAGAAGTGTGTATTCTGCACAGATACTCTAGATTAACCAGATGTGTGTGTTCCGTAAACAGATACTCTAGATTAACCAGATTTGTGTGTTCTGCACATAGATACGCTAAGCTAACCACACATCTGGTTTATCTAGTGCATCTGTGTACAGAACACACATATCTGGTTATCTTAGAGTATCTGTGCAGAACACACACATCTGGTTAGCCTAGACTATCTGTGCGTAACACACACATTTGGTTTATCTAGTGCATCTGTGTACAGAACACACATATCTGGTTAGCTTGGAGTATCTGTGCAGAACACACACATCTGGTTATCTTACAGTATCTGTGCAGAACACACACATCTGGTTAGTTTAGAGTATCTGTGCAGGACACACACATCTGGTGTAATCTAGAGTATCTTTATGTGTGTGTGTTCTCCACCAAGATATTCTAGATTAACCAGATGTGTGTGTTTTGCACAGATACTCTAAATTAACCAGATGTGTGTCTTCTGCACAGATACTCTAAATTAACCAGATGTGTGTGTTCCGTAAACAGATACTCTAGATTAATCAGATTTGTGTGTTCTGCACATAGATACGCTAAGCTAACCACATATCTGGTTTATCTAGTGCATCTGTGTACAGAACACACATATCTGGTTATCTTAGAGTATCTGTGCAGAACACACACATCTGGTTAGCCTAGACTATCTGTGTGCAGAACACACACATTTGGTTTATCTAGTGCATCTGTTTACAGAACACACATATCTGGTTATCTTAGAGTATCTGTGCAGAACACACACATCTGGTTAATCTAGAGTATCTTGGTGGAGAACACACTCACATAAAGATACTCTAGATTAACCAGATTTGTGTGTTCTGCACAGATACTCTAAACTAACCAGATGCGTGTGTTCTGCACAGATACTCTAGGCTAACCAGATGTGTGCGTTCTGCACAGATACTCTAAGCTAACCAGATGTGCTAACCTTGGTTTTGGCAACGTTCACCTCCAAGAAAGAGTTGGCCTTGAGATAAAAGAAGTGAGAAGTCATCTGCAAAGTTTACCAAAAAGTTGTCCGGGTGTAAGCTTCTGCAATCATCTGTGTAAAGAATAAAGAGCATTGCACTTAACACGCACCCTTGAAGGGACCCAGTGCTTGTGTGCAGGATGTTCGAGAAGTTGCCATTTACCATGAATGTCTGTGTGCGGTTTGTTAAAAAGTTGATAATCCAGGAGATAAGATGATTGTTGAGGTTAAAATTGGATAAAAGTTTATTGGCTAAAATATGGGACTGCATTGTGTTTTGGAAAGCACTGGCAGGCAGAGTGCAAGCTTGTTATCTCTAGAATTCTGTAGCGTGCTCACATATTCATGTAGTGTAGCGTAACAAAAACTGGTTACTGACTAAAGTCACACCCTTTAAAACCTGTGAAACCTGTATTTGGACAAAGTACACAAACACTTTACTCGAGTAAAAGTACAGATACCCTGATAAAATATTACTCCAGTAAAAGTACTTTTAACCCCAGTTGCCTTTGAAATGTAGGGGAGTGAAAAAATGGAAATACTTAAGTAAGCACAGATACTTGAAAAATGTACTTAAGTACAGTAATGAGTAAAAATAAAGTAAATGTATTACAGGCAATGCAAATACACTATCATCGTGAAATAACGACAGCCCCAAGTTAGAATATATTAGCCTACAACAAAACGTTGTACAGGTTTAACTGTACAGTTGACTAGGTAACTCAGGAAAATAAAAATGATCTGACCAATTATTCAAATTGAACACAAACGAGAAACTATTATGTTGGAAATGGATTAGGGCGTACTGTTCCAGGAAGTATCCTTCCTTTTTTTTTTACACGTTTCCCAGAAGCCATTCACTTTCCTATAAAACGCATCAGCGACTCATGGTTTCACTTTCGCTCTCTCTAGCGTATATATACCGGCAGGACTGGGTGGGCGATTCATCAACAAACGCATCGTCCATTCCATGTAGCTACACCATTGCTTTTTATTCCACAAGCATGTGAGTACAAAAATACAATCTTTGATTTTATCTCTCGTTTTTGTCGCGTGGCAGAACAACTGAGGGGGACAACATTTCCGATATTCTGTGCCAGCTGC